>LR812536.1:26250378-26488557 GCA_903798195.1 Danio kyathit | reverse complement strand
ACTTGTATTACAATAAACTGAAACTTGTTGAAACTACAAGTTGAAAATACAAGTTGAAACTTGTATGACTAATAAATTAATTAAACTAATAAGTAGAAATACAGTTAACCTTGTGATGATTTTGGAAATGTAAATTAAAAGATGACCCATTTTCATATCCAAAGCTGTAAACTGATTACCGCACAATTACATGAAATATCCTTTTAGATGCATTAGATTTCATGTAATTAGCATGTTTATCTTAAAATGATGACAATAATAATCATATTATTATATTAACATATTATTTAATTATCTAATGTAGGTATCTATATTCTTTTATATTATTTAGTAATTATGCACAACACATACTCTTGAAGCATTTGATGATGCTTTAATAAAAAATATTAAGCAATCAAAAACCCAGTGGATGTATATGAAGAGTTCAGATGCAAAAACCTCTAAGTGCTGTCTGAAATTTTCTTCTAAAACGAGCATTTTTCAGAGACTCTGATATTTATGTTCACTAATTTCACATTAAAGGCAATGAAAATAACATATTAAATGACAAAAAAGGAAAATTACTCAACTTATACATAGTAGCTTGAGAAAAATAATCATTTTAGGAGAAAATTTCAGATTGCACTTAGAGGTTTTAGCATCTGAACTCCTCATGTGTTGTTTAGTACTTAACGAATCATGCTTGTTTACTTGTTTAAAAAAAGAGCATCTTTTATGCAGCATTTTTCTAGATTTTCATGTAATAATACATTAAAAATGTTCCCCTTTTTATAATGGAGCAGTACATTGTGTTCTGGTCCTCCTAAATCACATCACAGGACACAGTCTCACGACGTTCAGATTTATGTCCATTGTGTGAGGCTGGTTTCTTATTCTGAGGCGTCACTCTGTTGCGTCGTGCCTTCTGTGCCGTGTATATACTGGTACTCTCTGGTCATTTACACTGGAAAAGGAAACCATTGATCTCTTACTCCAGTGCTTTGGAATGACGAATCTGAAGTCGGTCAGAGATGAGAGAAGTAAAGGAGTTCCTCATTTCTGGGATGCTGCAGTTTTCGTATATGGGTGCCAGGATTTCCGCTGCGTAGGACTCATGCTGATTTTTCTGATGAAATAGACATTTTCAACGCACTTCCGGACAATTTTGAGTCTCTCTTTGACGTTACCATGGAGTTTCTCAATAAAGGAGTGACTTCCTATTAGTTGTCTGAAAAAAAAAGTGTTGAGTCAGTGCAAGAGTGTCTATAATTGCATCACATAACAATGAAATGTGCCTGAGGGCTTTTCAGTCTGCGATGTGCCTGCCTGTAATAATGGTATAATTCTCAGCAATTACATCCATATTTGAATTGATTTTATCCTTAACCTGTCTCTAAAGTTACACTCGGTCTTCCTTTCCTCCCCAGCAATTGTTATTTAAATGATGCGATTGCGATGCCCTCATTATCTCTATCAAAAGAGACAGCTTTCTGCTTATCCGTGACTCATGTTTATTAGTTTTATGTAAGTATTTTCTCTCCCCCTTACGTTTTTAAGGCGAATGATGAATATTTGCTGGCTTTTCTTCATGGTTGCCATGGTGAGGATTATAATTTCTCCGTGCTGATGGTAGAGAGGGCACAGCCAGCCTCTGCGGATGGCGTGGTTGTTGGACCGAGAGATTATGTCTATATATAATCCTAAATCTCTCACGTAACATGTGACACATCTGCTGCATTTTTCTCCTCGCAGCGACTTTCTGTGGGGTCTCAAAAATGCGAGTGTGATTTAAATCTTGACTGATGTTTTATTATTTATGCAAGTTGATTTAATTAGTGTTTGCACTGCATTGTGGTGTTTTTGAGCATTATATTTGTAAATGGCTGTGGAAGAAACACCTGGAACAAAATATGCATGATCCTCATTGTTTTTGCTGGTCACGAAACACAGAGAGAGAGAGAGTGTGTCCTAGAGACCCCTCCTTCAAATCCTAAAGGTTTATGAGGATGAGAAGGATTAGAGTTTTAAGGCTTGTATTTATTTTCGGCATCAAACTGCGATCGTGAAACCTATCGAAGACTTGTTATCATTTTCTAAATATATGAAAGAAACAGCAACTTCTGCTTTTGTGTGTCATGAACGTCACTGGTTCCTCATAAGATGAACTTCATCACTTCGACACTTTGCAAAAGAGCTAGTCAGTAGGTCAGTTTCAATTCCTAAGCTTTTAAGCCATGTCCCGTGACTCTGTTGGCCATTACTGTAAATCACAGAGGAGCCATTGGCCATAAAGCTGCAAGCCATCAAAGACCTTTCAGATGATGTCTGGTCCGCTATAATGACAATGGTTCTGCAAATTTTTCACAGTTTTAGTCTCGTGATTTGGTTCACTTTAGTACTTGTGTGGTGAAATAGTATGGTTGATAGGGCTGGGGCGATATAGCAAAAATTAAAACTCGATAATTATTTTCCATATTGAAGGATAACGATATATATTTCAATGTAAATTGTTAATGCTTCCAGATTTAAAAGAGTACCCCAACAATGACTGAAGCACACACAAATCTGAGGGTCCATTAAATGGCATAACATATTTTCTGCCAATAAATTTTCGTGCTGAAAATTCGATACATCTCTAATATCAACACACTTTTAGATTCCAATTGTCCAGAAAAGTCCAGCATTTACCATTGTTATTGACATAAATTTTATTGCAATACGATATTATATTGTTTATCGACCCAGCCCTAATGGTTGATATTTGCATGATATTTGTTTTTACAGAAGAAATGGTAACACTTTTCTTGAAGGGACATTCATAGGACTGTCATAAAACCTTTATAAACATGATATGATGTGTGTTATGATTATATGAGATGAGATTTTATGCATGCTTATGACAACTGCCATTAGGTGACATTCACTCAATTGCGTCATTTTAATGCAAAGGTGACATTGTTTAAGATATCTTAGTTATGACAACTTGACATTACCAAATACGTTATAACCTTTCAGTTTATGATGCAACTTTGTCACAACAACTGACATTACCAACCAAGACAACATAACTTTGTCATGAGCCATTATAATTGTCATGAATTATAACTGTGTCATATTAACATATAATAATAATGTTATATAACTGTAATTTATATAATAATAATATAACTGGTGTCATTACACCTACAGTGGTCATTAAAATGTCATTAAATATTATGTCGCTGTTATAAAATTATTGACATGGTATGAGAATTATAATGACAAATTTAATTTGGTCCACAAAAAAAATTCACATAATAACATTGGGCTCTTGTCAGTCATGTTTATGACAGATTTATGACAAACTATGTTGTCTTGGTAATTTCAAGTTGTCATGACAAAGACATCTCAAACAATGTCACCTTTACATTTAAAACGATATAATGAGTGAATGATACTTAATGACAGTTGTCATAAGCATGCCTAAAATCTTATTCATATTCGTGAGTTTTCATGTTATGATTATAAATGTGTTATGACACATAGGGGTGTCAAAATTGATAATTTCTTCAATGCACCGCGATGCAGACGCTGACAATTCAGTATCTGTTCAGTAATAGATCAAAACCGGTTATTACGTACTGATGTCATTCATCTCATATGCGCTTTATTGCGGTAGATTACTATGGCGAGGGAGGTGAGTGTGAGTAATTAAAACACTCCAACTACCTAACGCAGAAACATTTCACTGCGCGTGTGTTTGCTGGACAGTCTTCCACTGACACTGAAGTTACAGCAGAAGCCCTGTGAGTTTTCTCCACCGCATCTATCATGGATCAGCTGTGATCACCGCTGCCGTTTATCAGTGTCACTCATCAATGAACAGCGCTAGAGCATTAGAGCCAATCGTAGCCCTTTCTGTTGAGTGCGTGACCAATCATAGGGGTGTAAGACCTCACTCGACAAGACTCAGAAAGCGAGCGGGATATTTACATTTGTTTAATTTCTATAAATGCTCATGTTCTGTGCATGTACTTGAGTTTTTAAAGGTAAAGTTCATATATCTGACTGTTGACAAATTGTGTTAGTGTTACAAATAATATATAAATGTATTTTTACATTTTAATACAAGAATTATTACTGTGCTGTGAAGTAAAATATAAACTGGAACTGTATATAAACCAGACCAGATGGAAAGCCTCACAGATCACCCATCCTCTTTATTATAAATTTGAAAAACTTCCTTCTGGTAGACGATACAGAGTACCCACAGCAATAACAAATATTTTTAAGAAATCTTTTATACCGTCTGCTATTACCATATTGAATAAATGACCATGAAGTAGTTTGTATGTTATTCTGTGGTTTCATAGCTAGGGTTGTGTGTTGATAATTTGTGGTGTAGGAAGCTTTGTGTTTGTGTTTGTGCTCTGTGTTTGTGTTTTGTATTTGTGATGTTTGGGAGGCCGAATTTCCACACGTGTGCACAATAAAGATTTCTACTTCTTTCTAATTTCTAATACTAATAAAATTGTGTATGGAAGGCATCGTTAATGCAACGAGATATCGAATTGAAGCGAATTGATGACATGATAATCGTAACCGAACTGAACCGTGAGACTGGTGTAAGTTCACACTTCTAATGACACCCCCTTCAAGTAAAGTGACAGAGGCATCAAGAATCCAGTTGTTACAACATTAATAAATATTAGAAATGTTAGTAGTAATGGCTGCTGGAATAAAATAAACACATTTACTTGAAAAAAAATATTATAAAAGTATTACTGCATTCACTATGTGTTATATTATACAAGAACCATTGCACCTCTTGATAGGGTGAGTTGAGGTCGAATAACTGTTGGAGATAACTGTTTATCTATCAGTGATTTGTTGGGACTGAATGACCCGTACAGAAAGATAAAGCTGAACCTGCTACCTACCAGCGGGTACCCAGCTATTTTTGGTACACCGAAGCCATGTGAGCATCCGTCACCCAGACTGACTCAGAAGCATTACATGTGCCAACTTGAGTGTTGTAAAAGCCCCAGGCCTCTTCTGAAAGAGAGGGGAGACTCTAATTAAGATATCAGTGGTTTTAGTGTTAGAAAGGCTTATGGTGACAGCCTTGGCATTGACGCAAGCAAAAGGAATTCCCTTTTTAGTACATTCTTTCACTCTTCCATTTTGTGCACTTATTCTGCAGGTACAAACAGTATGAGTCACGATTCACAGGCATACTCCTTTATCGCCAGCAGAAATGGGTAATTGCATCCGTTTGTCCAGTTTATATTTCTCCCAGAGATTGTTACATGTGGTTGTACTCTGCATCTGTGGAGGTATAATGCTCATATCCTTTTTCTAAGCACATAAGGGACCGAAATGTAACCAGAGTTAAAATGATATGTCCTAAGAGCGTTGTATAACCGTGCCGCAATGTGCTGATTTGTTTCTTAAAATCCCTGCCGGTTTAAAGAAGGATGTTTTCATTTGTGTCTGAGCACCTGGCATTATTAAGCGACACTGTTTACTAGCCTACAGCAATCATGATTTCCTCCCCTGTTCACATTACTCTGTTTTTTCCCCCCCAGCACATACAGTCCTCGTTCTATGGGGATGATCGAAGATGGAGGAAAAAAGCCTTCGTGTAGCAGACTACTTTGTGGTGGCAGGACTCACCGTCTCTTCGAAGCCACTGGAGGAAGATGTCCACCCTGAAGATGGAGGTCACCGAAGCTCAGCCCAACTCAAGGCGCCAATCACTGATGTGGCGGTGGTGATTCGCTCTCTAGGGGAGGAAGTACCTAGAGGGTATACCTGTGTTGAATGCACCCCCTCCGGACTCCCTGCTGAACTGAATGGAGGAAGCCTCATGGGGCCGCAGATCTTTCTGTGCTATAGGAGAGGCAGAGATAAACCGCCGCTCACCGATCTGGGGTAAGGAGTCTGTGGCTGATTTCACACCTGACTCATTGTATTGAAACCTGGTGTGTTGAGGTCAATGTGAACATGGCAGTCAAGCTCAAATCTGCACCATAACAATCAGCATGAGATCAGCTGAATGAGGTGTTTGTTATTTTGCTGCTTGATCTCTTGTGCTTTTGGCGTCTACCGCTTCAAATTTTCAAGTTCTCTGGATTATGCATGGCTGTCCAAAACGTCATTCGTACTAGGAAAGAGAATGTAGATATCTATAATATTAAATATATTAGTGTTTTCAGTTCTCACCAATGCAAAATAGCCTTCTGTTTATTGCAAGTGTGCTGTGCTGGAGTTTTGTATTTAGTCACTTTAAAATTAGATGTATTAAAACTGAGGTTTCGGATTTGCTGCAGTTGATTTGTTTTTTGTTTTTTGTTCATTTTTTTTTGTTGTGGATTTCCCTATGCTCATGCAATTATTATTAAACAGTAATTATGACTTTATAGTTTTAGTCATTGTTCTATTGCCAGTTCAGACAGATTTCAGTAATTTCTAGAGGAATCTATGTGAGATTTCCAAAGAGTTTTCTCATTTTCTCTACTGACAATGAAATATATATATATATATATATATATATATATATATATATATATATATATTGCCCAATAATTTTACTGCCATTTTATTAATGTGATCAAATGAATAAACAAAGCCTTTTCTAAATAGTAGCTAACAACCTTTTATTAATTTTCTTAGATAATGTTGTTTATAAATCCACCCATTTCTTTCAATTCTAGAAAAATCATGAACAAAACTGAAAAGTTAATTCTAAATCAGTGGTTCTCAAACTTTTTTCATCAAGCACCACCTCCGTAACTGGAAAGCCAACACAACAGCACTGGTCTGCAAAAGCGCTTCTCTAGCGTTTATCTGCTTCTGGTGACGCGATGAACTAAAGGAAACATTCTAAGCACACCGATGTGATCTAACGCTTCAGGGAACATCCGGTGCTGATCACATCAGAGTAATCGTTCGCGTCAAAGGGTTAAAAGTGTGTTATTATAGTGGCTTGAGAAAGCCAACATACTGTTATACTACATAAACTTCTTCTTCTTCTTCTTCCGAGACTAATTTCTATATGCATCTCCTCCTAAACTGCTCATACTACAACCACCAAACTTAATCCAGACCTCCAAACTGGTCTGACTTTGGCTGCTATATCTTTTCCAACTGATCTGACTTACGATTTTCTGAAAACTGACACGGAAAATTCAGAAAAGTCCCATTGACTTAACATTGAACCAAACTTTGTGACCTCATAACTTTGCGCCAGACTGTCCTACAGACTTAAGGTTACACTCATTTAACTCAGACTACCAATCTGCCAATCACTGATGACCTTTCAACTTACTAGCCACACCCTAGCAACCACTTACGGCACCCTAGCAACTGTCCCATAAACTTCCATTGTTAAAAACTGCCATTGACTTTACATTGGACATACAACATACCAATTCATACTAGAAACATACTAACATACTAGCAACATGTTAACGCACACTACAAACATAATAGCAACATGCTAATTCATACTAAATTCATGCTAACAACCTCTAGCAACACCTTAGCAACCACTCAGCAACGCTTTAGCAACACCTAGACAACCACCTAGCAACGCCTTAGCAACCACCTAACAACACCATAGCAACGACCTAGAACACCTTAGCAACCACCTAGAAACACCTTAGCAACCATCTAGCAACCAGTCAGAAAACCTTAGCAACAACCTAGCAACACCTTAGTAACTACTTAGAACACCCTAGCAACCACCTAGCAACCACTTAGAACACCCTAGCAACCGCCTAGCAATGCCTTAGCAACCACCTAGAGCACCCTAGCAACCAATCAGAACATCTTAGCAACTGCCTAGCAATGCCTTAGTAACCACTCAGAACACCCTAGCAAGTAACATGCCAATCCATACTAGAAACATGATAACATATATCTAGTTATCTATCTGTGCAGAGTGTTTCAAAATTCTTAAACTACTTCAATGATTTAAACTTTAAAACTACTTCAAACTTTCAGACGAGGCTTTCTCAAGACACAAGTTTGTCTACGAACTTTACTTTTCTATTTATTATTATTATTTCGTACCACAGTTTGAGAACGACTGTTCTAAATGATATACTTATTAGCAACATCATAACTTTCAGTTCTGTTGGATTCAGATGTAAGTGAGTCATGCTTTTTATACAAATAGTGAAATGGATGTTTATGGAACTGCTGCCTTCTGAAAAAAAAACATTCATTGGATTCACTCAATTTGTTTTTAAGGTAAGTGGTTGCAAACAATTTATATGGGCTGAATTTAAACAATCAAATTGAATTTAGTAGTGTTCAGCTTCATTTGTTTGTTTAAATTCAGCCTATATACATTTTTTGCAACCACCTACCTTAAATACAAATGAATAAATCTAATGAATCAATGTTTTTCAGTGTATATAGGGCATTACTAATCCATGTCCATTTAGTATGCTGTCTTTAAAGGTAACTACTAATCTAGACAGTAGTCCACATTGCAGCTGCAGTGTTTTGCAACACTGTGTTTTGTTTTAGTAATTGTTGTGCAGAGACATTCTACATCCTCGTATATTTTCTTTCATCATTTTTAGCATTCTCTATGAGTGGAAGGAGAAGCTGAAGCCAGACTGTCAGATGATTCAGACCACGCCCTCCGGACGCCCTGCCAACATCAGTGGCTCCTCCTCCCAGAGGATCTACATCACATATCGGCGCGCCGCTGAGAATCACTCTCACGCCACGCTGGCTGTCACAGACATCTGTGTCATTATTCCCGGCAAGGGAGAGACTCCACCACATGCCTTCTGCAAGGTGGACAAAAACCTCAACAGCAGTATGGTGAGCACACCAGTCATCCTACCCTGCAGAAAACCCCAGTATAGATGGTGAAACACTTGCCAGTGAAAACTAGTTGAAATTAATGATTTTTTTATACTGTGCTTTTTTACGTTTTCATTTTCATTTTTAGATCTTTTTCTATGCTTACAAAATCATCTTTAAAAACATAAATAATTTAAGTAACCTTTAGAAATTCGGAAAATTTATATTCATATTTCGGTCACCCTTTACAATAAGGTTACATTAGTTAATGTATTTACTAACATAAACTAATTATGAACAATTCTTGTACAGCATTTATTATTCATAGTTCAACATTTACTAATGCATTATTAACATCCAAATTCATGTTTGTTATATTAGTTAATGCTCTGTGAGTTAACAAGCTAACAATGAACAACTTTATTTTCATTAACTAACGTTAGCTAACATGAACAAATACTGTAATAAATGCATTGTTCATTATTTGTTCATGTTAGTGAATGCATTAACTAACATTAACTAATACTACCTTATTGTAAAGTGTTAAATGTGATTCTTAAATCTACTTGTAGCATTTGATTTATTTATATTTTACTAAATATTATAGAATTCTGCTAACACCACAGATGAAGTTAGATTAACACAATGAACAATATTTTTACAGTGTTTATTAGACTTAGGTCATGCCAACATCAGAATTTGATTCATTTCTTAATACCAACGGTTTACTTTAATGCTCTGTAAAACCTTTTATAATTTTTTTAACTAAATAACTCAAACCAATCCCTTATAAAGCCTGATTTATACTTTTGCAGCGCCGCGTCGCAGACCTTTGCTGTCTGCAAGCCACCTTTCGAAACGGACAAGGCTTTTATACTTGACGCTTTCGCCATTGTGATATTCTTTAAAACGACAGGTGGCAGTCAAAAGAAACCCACTGTAAAGTCAGAGTTTCCGGAACTACGTCAGATTATCATTCAAGATTTTAAACTAATTATTTTTATAATTTTTTATATTATATATATATATATATATATATATATATATATATATATATATATATATATATATATATATATATATATATATATATATATATATATATATATATAGTTTTATTAATGATTATTAATGATTATAAAGATTTTTATAACCATTCAAGATTTTTTAAATCAAACTTTGATGCATCACTTGCTTTTGTTCATATCTCGGACAGTTCTACCCAGGGTTTAATTTGTGCCGGAACACCTCATTTTACCGATCCCCCTCCTTAACCGCCCTTCTCCCCCGTCCGCTGTTCACTTTCACTTTTTCACATCCATGGGTAACATACCAGATCCATTACCCCGATCTGTTCCGGGACCTTGCAACACACAATTTAAGCACTGGTTCTACCTATTAAAGTTAAATATTAATGACAACAGAACATGGGTTCCTCTACAAATATATATTTTTATTATGGCAAGAATAAAAGCCAAAAAAGTACACTTACTAAAAAAATACTTACGTTTTTTATAGATTTAGCCCACTCCACAATTCACACATTACTGTCTGGCTAGTTTGTCCTCTACTTATATGCTAAAAAGGCAATAATGGTCCAACATTACTGACCATTGTCACCAATAAAGCCTAAAATAGGCCATCAGTATATTGTAAACAGATAGAATAAAATATTATTTTCCAGTTATCAAAGAAATAATTTGTTATTTCATTTCAGTTTTGTAACTATTAAATTGTTTTAAATTCAAAATTGTAAGGTATACACTGTGTATACATCAGTGTAAAACCTATGAATGGTGGAAAAACATATTCTGTAATTGTTTATTAAAACCACCTGGGTCTCCACTTTCGCCATGGCCTCTCTTTTTGGTTTTAACAAACTACATTTTTCTAAACTTTTTTACAAAACTTTCCTCCTTTTTCACTGCTGTTGCAATTTCTAGCCAATAATTATTGGACAACTGGTTATGCCTATGATCACGCATGGACGGATCATAAAGATGTCAATTCTATTTTAAACAAAATCTCTTCAAAGTGTTTCATATTCAACTTAAATCAAATGCGGCGCCGTGTGAACTGTTTGCTCGATTCTCCAAAAATTTTGTGCGCTCCGCCAGCCGAAATCATGTCGCCTGCACCCAAAGCGAACCTCCGCAAACACCGCGATGACGTCACATTCGCCGTGTGCACTCAATCGGACTAGCATCACGTGTAAACCAGGCTTAAATCTTCTGGTCTCTGAATTGTTATCCATAGCGATATATAATGTGTGTGTCTTATATTATCAAAAGTGGCATATGTTTAAAACTGGTGCTTCTCTATTTTAAATAATTTATTCTGAAAAATAAAATAAGATCACAATGAGCCTCCTTTTACATATTTTACATTTGTTTCTGTTTCTTTACAGTGGGGATCCTCTGTGTACTTGTGCTACAAAAAATCTCTGGCCAAAACCAACACACTTGCATTCAAAGCAGGTACTGTATCTCAGTCTTCAGTTGTTTGTGTTTTGTTGTGCATTTCGCAATGAGCAGCAGGAGGGACAGGATGCGTTAGCGAGAAGCCCATCATAGCAGTGGGATATGATTGCGGATGAGGAAACCTGATACTCCCATGTAGCATGAACAACATGATGTCATTGTTAATCTTGGCACTCACAGAATTCTGCACCAAACATATTCACACTTTAACCACTGCATATGATTATTTTCTCATATGGAAGTCTGGGTCAAGTCATTAATTATAGCGCAGGCGATTGCAGTGATCAGTATTAATTGTCTTGAATACAGCCTAATTGATGGTTTGAATGGTGTGTGCAGGTCTTTTGTCCAGATACCCAGAGGAGGACTATGATTCCTTTCCTTTACCTGAATCCGTGCCCTTGTTTTGCCTGCCGATGGGAGCGTCCATCGAGTGCTGGTCCTCTCACACCAAATATTCTCTTCCCGTCTTTTCAACATTCGTTCTCACAGGCGCCTCTGGAGAAAAGGTATCCACGCACGAGCACACGCAAACACACGTTCTTCTCACCGCAGCTCCATCATTCTTTGAGAAAATCAGACACAGTGGAAAGCGAATTGTCTTGTCTGCTTAAGCGTTGTGCAGAGAATTTAAAACAGCAATTTAAAAAATCAAAAAACGCCAGTGAATAATGGGCCCCTGGAAAAGAATTGAAAATAAGATGAGCACATATAATTGGCCTGTTTAATAATGCATCGCTAAAGTGCTGTTTGGGTCAGCTCAATTATGTCAAACACATCAGTACACTCGGCTCACTCTCCTCTCAGCCCAGCAACTCTCAAGGCTATTTGTGCTGCAGAATTGTATAATTTATTCACCTAGGTGAGCGGCTTCAAAGAAACATGGCTACGCTGGGATATTTCTGATCTAAAAGACTGCAAAAATAAAGCTGTGTATCAGTTTCTCACTGGGTGCATCTGAGGAAAGCAAGTCTTGAAATAGATACTGATGATGATTCATTTTAAGTAGACTAAAATAGCCGCCATTGTGCATTTTAGTAATGTTCTAACCTCATGTGTTCTTTAAAATGTAAACCAACCTAATTCCTAGAAGGTATTCATTAGTATATTTTGTGCTTTTAGGTTTATGGTGCCGCCATTTAGTTCTATGAGCCGATAAATAATTGAATGTAATCTTTAGCCATTCTGAAAACGAATATCCACTTTTCATTCTGTACATTAAATGCGATGCTTAAATTCACTTGTAACATTTTGATTTAAGTTTGTATTTTTAGTTTATTTTGAAATAATAGTATTCCCAGTGATGGGAAAAACATATGCTGGATAAGTTGGCGGTTTATTCCGCTGTGGCGATCCCAGATGAATAAAGGGACTAAGCTGAAAAGAAAATGAATGAATGAATGAAATAATAGTATAGAATTTTGCTAACGCTATAGAAAAGGTTTTCATTTGAAACATTAGGTAATTACATTACATTAGTTAACATTAGTTTCTGCAGTTTTCCCAGTACTGGGTTGCATCTGGAAATGCATCCGCTATGTAAAATATTTGCTGGATAAGTTGGCGGTTGATTCCGCTGTGGCGACCCCTGATGAATAAAGGGACTAAGCTGAAAAGAAAATGAATGAATGAATATTTCTACAGTATTTTTTAATGAACACCAAAATAAGAATGTATTAATTCATTTTCTAAGACCAAACGTTTACATTAATGCTCTGTGAAAGCTTTTATAATTTTTAACTAAATAACTCAAAATCAAGTGGGATATTTCTAATCTAAAAGACTGCAAAAATAAATCTTCCATATCAGATTCTCACTGGACACACCTGAGGAAAGCAAGCCTTGAAATAGACACTGATGACACTAACACTATAGAACATTTTTCATTTGTAACTTTAGTTAATTACATTACATCAGTTAACTAGATAACATTAGTTAATCACAATGAACAATATTTCTACAGCCTTTTTTAATCTTAGGTAATGACAACAAAATAATTTATTAATTCATTGCTATTTTAAATGCAATCCCTCCCCTGCCGTCTAAAGCCACGCCTCCTCCACAATTATCTGCTTTTTAAGTAGTAGGAGCGTTTTATTTACTCGCCGTCTCCTCCTAGCCATAGTATTTATTTATTTATTTATTTATTTATTTTTCATAGTATTCAACCACAACATCGCGCATAGGCGATAAATGACGTCAGTACGTAATAACCGGTTATGATCTATTACTGAACCGATATCGAATTGTGCTCATCTGCATCGCGGTGCACCGAAGAAACAATTAATTTTGACTCCCCTATTATCGATGCTGTAAAAGATCCCTTATAAACGTGATTATAGTCACATCAATCTTTCGCTGGAAGATTTCAGTGGCTGAACAACACTTCTGTGCATATAACAAAAGACTGCAAAAATAAATCTTCCATATCAGATTCTCACTGGACACATCTGAGGAAAGCAAGTCTTGAAGTAGACACGGAGGATGATTCCTTTTAAGTAGGCTAAATTAGTCGCCATTGTGCAGTTTAGTAATGTTCTAACATCATGCGGGTATCAAGAGCTTTTTTGTTGTTGTTGTTTTTGAAAATGTAAATTAACCTAATTCCTAGTAGGTATTCATGAGCATATTTTGTGCTTTTAGGTTTATGGTGCTGCTATCCAGTTTTATGAGCCCTACCCAGAAGAGCATTTAACTGAAAAGCAGAGATCTCAGCTGGGACTGCAGGCTAACGGACTCAGCCCTGACGGATCCATGACTGTCCACACCAACAAAAGCATCTGCCTTCTCTCTCACTGGCCCTTTTTCGATGCTTTTCGTAACTTTTTGACCTTCCTCTATAGATATTCCATCTCAGGTCCACACACTTTGCCAATTGAAAAGTGAGTTGTGTGGATAATTTTGAAGCTTGTTTGTGTATAAAATGTTTTGCAGCCACTATAAAGTTGTTTATTAACATTTTTTACCCCCTCAGGCATATTTCCCATTTCATGCACAAGGTTCCCTTCCCCTCCTCTCAAAGGCCACGTATCCTGGTGCAGGTGAGTCTGGTGCACGTCATGTCTTGCTTCGAACACTGTTCTTCTAGAAAGTGTCAAAACAAATGACATGGTGTGGTCAAATAGCTGGCAAACCTGGCCCTCGTCTCGTTGTGACCGCGTGTTTGTGTGCTTGTTTTTCACAGCTGTCTCCACATGATAGCCTGATGCTGAGCCAGCCCGTTTCCTCTCCTCTCCCTCTGAGGTAAGTCCGACACAAGATACACTGACCGTGTTGGATGAATGCTGATCAGAGCATGATGTGTGGACCTGATACTTTAGCAGCACCTGGTTAAGTGTGATAACTTGATAGAGTTTTAATATGGGTTGTGACTCCCCATGCATTTGTTTTGCTTGTATAAGGTAATATGCTTTAAAATTAAATCTTAATATCCATTCAAACAGATTTCCTGATATATAATACAAAAAATGTTAATATATTTGATTTTTTCAAACATCCTAACATGAAAAGTAAAGTATGTTATTGTTGTGTTGTTTTTGTTTGCGTTTCATTGGTTTGATAGGTTTTGATGTTTTTTGTTTGTTTATTTATAAGGAAGTAGTTTGGCTATTTTTTGTTGTGTGTGTTTTGTTTTGTTTGGTTTTGGGTTGTTTGGGTTTGGTTTGGTTTGTTTTTGGTGGTTTCTTTTATTGTTTTGTTTGGTTTTTGTTTTGGACTGGTATGTTTTTTGTGTGTTTTTGTTTTATTTAGGTTTTGCGTTTCATTTGTTTAGATTTGTTTATTCTTGTTTGGTTTGGTTGTTTATTTTTGTTTTGGACTAGTTTGTTTTTTTGTACTTTTGTTTTATTTTGTTGTTTTTTTTTAATTCGTTATGTTTTTTTTATTACGTTTTGTTTAATTGGTAAATTAATTTGTTGTTTTGTGTTTAATTGGTTTGATAGGTGTTGATGTTTAAGTTGTTTGTTTATTGATAAAGACTGGCTGTGTGTGTGTGTGTGCGTGTGTGCGTGTGTGCGTGCGTGCGTGCGTGCGTGCGTGCGTGCGTGCGTGCGTGCGTGCGTGCGTGCGTGCGGTGCGTGCGTGCGTGGATGCGTGTGTGTTTTCTGTTTTGGTTTGGTTTGTTTTTTGGTAATTTTTTATTGTTTTGTTTGGTTTTTGTTTTGGACTGACATTTAGTTTTTTGTGTTTCATTTGTTTAGATTTGTTTAGATTGTTGTTTGGTTTAGTTGTTTATTTTTGTTTTAGTCTGGCATGTTTTTTGTACTTTTTGGTTGTTTTTTTTCCATTTCATTAATGTTTTTTTTCATTAAGTTTTGTTTAATTGGTAATTATGATGTTGCGTGGGTGTGTTTGTTTACGTTCATATTTTCCTTTTCCACAGTGGAGGAAGACTCTCTACATTGCTATTGAACCTCGGTCCTAAGAATGCAGCTACTCTATTGGTTTTAGCTGTGACTGAACACAAGATCTTGGTGCACTCCTTACGTCCAGCTGTTCTGACCAGTGTCACCGAGGCCCTGGTGTCTGTGAGTCGAAGACCAGATTTTTCACTCAAGCTTCTCCATGCCTACTTTTGTCATTTTCTTTTTGTTTTTTTTGTTCTCCCGTTTACCTCTTGTCTCAACTTGTTTTTACCTGTCCTCCAGATGATTTTCCCCTTCCACTGGCCATGCCCATACATTCCTCTCTGCCCGCTGGCCCTGGCAGATGTGCTCAGTGCTCCGTGCCCTTTCATTGTCGGTGTGGACTCAAGGTACTTTGACCTCTATGAGCCACCGACGGACATAAGCTGTGTGGATCTGGACACAAACACTATAACTCAGTGAGTGACCTTTTGACTTATACATGCTTCTGAATTCCCAAGAGTATCTGTCCTGACCTTTGATCTACAAAACTGCACTAAAGTCATCTTTTACCACATAAATTCCCCAAATAAACAGTAATTTCCACATGCAGGTGATGATTAGTGTCTTTCGCACTGTATTTTGTTTAAGTCTCAAGAGACTCTTAGCAATAGCAAATATTTTTTGAGTGAAATTCCCAGTTACAGTGATCTTAATCTTTATGCAGATGTTTAAAAGATCAGGATGGAGATATATGAGCAGTGTGGAATGTCGTAGTAAAGACCCTCAGTACCACCATGTGTTGAACACATGCTCTTGTGTTGTTTGTGTGTCATTATGCACCTAAAAGTTTGCAGATGTCGTAAAAGCTACATTAAAACTGTAAAGCTGTTGTTCACGGGCTTGGACCCGCTTTTCCGTTTGCTGTTTACTCTCTAAAATGATCAACATCTGTGACCTATTTCAGCAAAGAAGAGCGCAGATCCCTGACCTGGAAGATCCTGCCAAGAAAAGCCTGTAAACATCTGATCAACACCCTCAGCAATCTCCACCAGCAACTGGATGAGGGTTAGTGAGGCCAGGTCACCATGGTGTTAACTGAGAAATGATTTCACTTGTCTGTCCCTTCGAGGGCGATATTAGTTCATTCGACTGCACACTTTAAATGGCCTTCCACTGTCGTTTTGGTCTATGACAGCATCATTTTTATTACCTAACAATGTTTTATGAATGCTCAAACGAGTCAGAGCAGAATGCAGTCATCCTTGAGATGTGATGAGATTTAGAGATGGGGTCAACAGGCTGGAGAAAGGCAGAGCAAGACACAGGTCTCTTATTTTTGAGTGCTTGGATATTATCTGATACCTGATAGCTGATTGATGCTTTGGTTTTTGAACCAGACTTTGAACTCAATTATTAATGTGTTTTTGGTTCTCTAAAATGCCCTGTATGGAATGTACCATCTCGTAGAATCAGGCTTAAAGAGTTATTTACAGGGAAACATGATGTATCTTTCTGTGCTAAGTGATAGTACGCCCATATGTTTTATGGAGAACATTATGTGTCCATTGATGGGGATGTTCAAAACAGACAGAGCCTATGGTCTTTCTCCTGACCTTTTAGAAGTAATGTGAAAGGAGCTTATATAATACACCCATATCTCAAACTGAACCTACTATATCTTCAATACTGAGATAGCGTCTAGATATTGTGAAAAAAAAAACATGCTCACACTAACACTTTCTGTTCTATTTTATTTCAGTCTTCCTTTTAATATATAAACACTAACACTTTATTATATTTTCAAATCTATTTATTTTTAATACATTATTATACTGACACTCTTGTTTTTATCATATAAAAATGATACTAATAATCCCTTTTCTAACACTAACATTCACTTTACTATTTTTTGTTCTATTTTCTGTTGTCTATTAAAAATATCTGACCTTCTAACCCTAACACTCTTTCCCCCGGTTTCACAAACAAGGTTTAAGGCTAGTCAAGATTAAATTGCATGTTTGAGCTGTCTCAACTCAAAATAACTTGCAGTGAGATGTCTTAAAATACGTCAGTGTCATTTTTTTTGTCTCCAGGTGCACACCAGTGATATATTTTTCTAAGGCTATTTTATAAATGTGGCTTAAATAGCCTAATTTATCGAAGACCTAGTCCTGGCTTAATCTAAGCGCTGTTTGTGAAACTGGGCCATTATTTTATACATCTGAAATACCAACACAATCTCATGGCAATTTGTAACTTTTTGATATAGTACGATCTCATACGTACAATTTAGTACGATTTGCTTATCCCTCAATGACGGTTGGGTTTAGGGGTGGGGTTGGATGCCACGCCTTTTTTTTTTAAATCGTACATTTTTATATGACTGGACTTGTACATATTAGTATGAATTAGCCACTAAACTGACAAAACATAAAATAGTTACATTTTCTCATGAGATCAGGCTGGAAATACAGTGAAATCTGTACACAGTAACATTATGAAACATTACTAAAATTTAAAATAGTTTATTTCTAAGGTCCCTTCAAAAAAGATCCTTCAGAAAGCAATGTCAAGAAAATGATATGTGACTGTTAAATGTGTTAAAAGTACTTATACTGCAAATAGTTTTTTGGACAATGACCTTCATTAACATCCTTTAAAGGTTTTTTGTAAAAAATAAATCTTTGGTAGTATCATAAATGTGTTTGTTGTCACTTTTAGGGCCCTATCATACACCCGTCGCAATAAGGCACAACGTGTTTTGTGCGATTTGTTGCTATTTTCAGACCAGTGCAACCCCAATTTTAGGTTTTGCACCACATTGTTTAAATAGCAAATCCATTTGCACCACTTTGTGGACTCATGGGTGTGCTTGGGTGTGTTTTCGATTTATTCATGACAATTTGCATTTGTATAATGTTATTATTATTATTAGAAGTAATATTTATTATATGCATATTTATATTTGTTTTAATAAAAACAAGCTTAGATTTATCCTCCTGTTGGTTTTGGGAGACGTGTGCATCACCATATGGGGCATAAGAATAGGATGTGTGTTTGGATACAACTCATTTCTTTGACCACACTTCGTTATTATTGTTCATTTATTCGTTTGCTGGAAATTAAAACTGAATTTAGAAATAGTTTTGAAACAAATCTTTTGCGTTTAACAAACGGAATTAAATATGTAGGCTAATGGATGTCTTCAGTGGAGTGCGTACAGTACAAACTGTTTCCTTATCCTCGAAAGTAAAGGAGTAAAAGTAAAGTAAAAAGAAAGTAAAGAGGCCGAATGGAGGAGGCTCATTCTTTATCCTCCCGCTGCAGATAGTCTGTTTAACTGTTTTCTCGCTAGAAAAGTGTTCAGTTTTTCCACTAACAAAGTCCGCCATGTAAATGTACCATGGTGTGACACAACTGACACTTAAAGGGAATGGAAGATGAGACTCTGATTGGTTTATTGCATGTTATGCCCAAAACACACCCATAACTCATTAAAACAATGAGCACAACCCTGTTGGACCATGCGCTGTAGCGCATTCCGTCCTTAAAATAGCAAAAGTGGATTTGGACATGCCCTTAATGCTATTGCGCCATGACCTTTAGACTTTGCGCCTAGATCATTAAAATAAAGCCCTTAGTCTATTTAATACTCTTTTTAATCTTACTGAAGTCAAACCTTTGAACAATAGTGTAACTTGTGCATTAATGCTCCCCAGGTTATCAGATGAGCCGTGAGGAAGGACAGATGGAGGCCTTCATGAGCGAACGAGAACCTGGCAGTGGTGGGAAAAGTCTGGAAACGTTGGAGCTGGAGATCCAGGAGGCTTTCCTGCGCTTTATGGCGGCCATCTTGAAAGGCTACCGCTCATACCTGTTGCCCATCACACAGGCTCCATCTGAGAAAGCCACAGATGCCAGCTCACTCTTTGATCTGCAAGGTAAGCAGCCAAAATGGACATGATGAGCTTTCTCTTGTCCTGGTATGTCAACACAGCTAGTATTGTTTGTGAAAGCTCAATGACAGCTGTAATGGAGTTGCGTCATCGGTGTCGAAACAAAAAAACAATGCATTTCAAGTCCTCGGTGGCTTGTTTTGACCCGCACGCATGCACATAGTCCGCTGTTGTTGCATTAGAGGAATGTGAAGCTCAGCAGCTGCTCTGAATGCTAGATTCTGGCCTCGTGCCTGTAGAGTCTGGCTTAAATCAGGCTTGAAATGATTGTGGCGATTTTGATAAAGCCCCATTGGAAATTAGGCACGCCTGACAGGTCTAGCAAACTGTGGTGATGAATTGAATGTCTGAGAACACATCTGCAGCCTCTTATGTAATCATTTCTTTAGTCGGATTCGTCTTTTACACCGCGCTCAGGCTTTCTCAGTGGTGTATTTTTGCGTAATTTAAGACGCGTCCTTTTACATTTGACTGATTAAGTGTTTAATCACAAGTGACAACTGTGACTGTGAATTATAGCGATCAACTAATGAATGCCATCACCTTTCTTTGTTGTAATGGCACCTCTGCTTGATGTCCGAAATGACAATAGGTTTATTTTAGATTTTGAAGACTTGTCATCAGTAGTGTAAATCAAAACAATAATGGTTTACTCAAACACCTAGAGGGTTAGTTCTCCAAAAAAATGAAAATTACGTTATTAATGGCTCATCCTCACATCTTTCCAAAGTCTTCAGGGCACAAATGAAGATGTTTTGTATGAAATTCAAGAAGTCTCTGATCCTCCATTGACAGCAATGGTCCCGACTCATTCCAAGTACAGGAAAATGCCATAAAACATTCTCAAAATATCTCAGAGGGTCAATCAGAATTTTATTAAGCTACGAAAATAATGACTTTATTCAACGGTTGCTTCTCCTGTGTGTCAATATAGGGTGCATAAAGAAGAGTTTGTGCACCCTATACTGACACAGAGGAGAAGAAACCAATGACTAAAAAATATGGACAACGCGACAGCACCTTTTCCCATTGAACACTTTGAATGGAAAACGCCTCATGACGGGCACAAATTGTCGAAAAAAACTGCTGAAATGGGAGCCTGGGCATGCGCAGAAGAACTATGAGATGGAGCCAGAGGCAGAGCCACGGAATCTAGCTTCCAACCAAACCCTTGTACGTCAAATTAACTACGTCTCATTTGACCGCCCGTATCTGCACATAACAAAGGCTCGCTAAATAAATATAAGCACTTGCATTTAAAAACACGTAATAATATACGAATTAAAAACTGTGTGATGTAAGCTGTTATACTTTAATATAAACAATATATGTTGGACTACAAAATAAACGATCTTTCATACACTCTTAGACTAAGCTATGAGCAAAAACAATATTTCTCTTATAACGGGTTGTTGGTATTTGTTATCATCATAGGGGTAGAAATAACATTTGTAAAATATAAACAATAACATATAAACAACACATACATTTATAGAAAGGTTTTTATTTTTAATTAGCAATCAACAGGATCCAAAATATACACACCATGGATAACGATTTACCATGAGGGAAAAATCGTGCGTTTAAAAGATAAATACAGCAAGATTTCTAAATATCAACAGGATATTTATATATCCCATCCCTGCACTATATAAAATAATCCTTGTTAATTTGTACAATAAACTTAGCAGTATTAATACATCAACTGATGTCTATCAGCTGCTGCAACATCACTTGTATATAGTTTATAATTTTTTTGCTTCCGTTTTCATTTGGTTTATTCGATGCCTTAATACCTGCAAAGAAATTTACCTTCATTTTAATGTTTATTAGGTGTTTTCAAATGAAAAGCCAAAGGTAAATGATGCATATAAATAATATATAACATTTACAGGTCTATTTGTTATATAAGATTCTGCTTGTAAAACATCAAAATTTTATTAGAGCAAATTCAGTAGATTAACTCAATATCATGCCGAAACTCAAAATGTTAGAGATGTCCTTTAAATCAAGTTCAAATAACGTTAGAGGAGATCATGGTGGAGATAGGCTAACATTAGTTTTGTCATTCTAATTATTATTTCAGACTCATAAAAAGAATTACTGCTACAATGATCACCTGTATTTTCCCAGGCATGGCTAGGCATGTATCAGCATTAATAAAGCCCGATAAGCCTATATTTTAGATGAGATTTTATCTAAAATATCCTAATTTGTGTTCTGAAGATGAATGATGGTTTCAGGGTATTGGAATAACATGAAGGTGAGCAGTCTATAACAGAATTAAACATTTTGATGTGAACTGACCCTTGAACTACAGAGCATTGTTTTTGTATTGATGGCAAAAAATGTGCCATGTTTTTAGACGTGTTTATATTAATTTTTTAGGAAATACAATAAGAATTTTGAAACTTTATTCAATAATAAAGAAATCAGAGTAAAGAATTGAGTATTTGGTGGATTTTTAATGGTCCCTATTAATAAATACAGTAAATTAAATTTATTTTTTCCATTGCTGTATTTATTATTTTTGTTCTATTGTTGCTTTGATTACTTCCATTATATTGTTTTGCAAGTTGCCAGAATTCGATCACCTTTTCTCACTGTAATGGCACCTCCGCTTGCCGTCCTTGACTTTGACTCTTTTTGCAGGCTTTTTGAAGAGTCGTGATCGATCCCATCAGAAGTTTTACTCCCTCATGACTAAGACTCAGATGTTCATTCGTTTCATTGAAGAGTGCTCTTTTGTCAGCGATAAGGATGCAAGCCTTGCTTTCTTTGACGACTGCGTTGACAAGGTATGACATTTTGGTCTGTATATAAACATATTTCACTGCTGCTATGAAGTGCATGAAATCCATTTATTCAGATTCACCTTTAATTGCTTTTACAAGGCTTTAAAAGAGTTCCTAAACTACATTACTGGCTCTTAGCAAAGGACTTATAAGAAAAAAGTTCAAGGGAGGGCAAACAGTGTGATTTGTGAGAACTGTAAGGGGAAATGCTCTAAGTTGTTATTAGCTGTGCTGTTATGTTCCCTCAGGATGGCTTATGTCAGGTTGTTAATTTTCTGCGAGTATTGCTCTCTTGTTTGTTGATTTTTCCATTCTGGCTTTTTATCTGAGCAGGCTCGCCTGTTATTTTTGCCTTTCTCACTGCTCTCTTGTCTCTTTTCTCTTTAACTGTTGTCTTTACTTGCTTGCTTGGGCAGTTGTTTGGCACAGAGAAAGGCGGGAAGGTAAGTTGCTGAATTAAGTGTTTTTTTTTTACTGTTAGGAGTCATGTCTATTGCAGAAAATACTAGAAAAATAATCAAGAGAATTTTTTTGGATGGGAAAAGTGGAATTTACATTGACAAAAATGTATTTTTAGACATTAACGCTGTAATTTAAGGTAACACTTTATTTTGATGGTCCACTTGAGTGTTAGACTGTCTGCTTAATATCTGTTGTTACTGCTCCTTCAACAGACATTTAACTGACTATAAGAAACTTTGCAAGTACATGTCAACCTACACTAACCCCAACCTCTAACCCCAACCCTAACCCCAAACTAACAGTCTACTTATAATCTAATGAGAATTAGGTGGCATGTAGATGCAATGTAACTTAAATTCAACAAACAGACCATCAAAATAAAGTGTGACCTAATTTAAATATGATATTTTTTAGTAAAATAAAATAATGTGTATAATAAAATATAGTATAAATCTAAAATAAAATGTAGTAAATTTAAAATGTAATATAATATAAAGTTAAAGTAAAACTATATAAAAAATAAAGTTAAAAAAATAATAATAATTTAAAATAAAATAAAACAAACAAAATAAAGTTAAATTATGTATAGCAAAATCAATGTTAGCCAAAACCAAAATAGAGGAAAATAAAAGTAATTTAAAAAAATGCAAAAAGCTAATATTGAATAAAAAATCCAAATATAATAAAAAAACATCTGTAGCTATTTGGAATGATATACTTTGATTGCAAAAATGTAATTTACATTTTCTGGATAAATACAATTTTAAACAATAATAGTATAATTGAAATATAATGATTTTAGTAAATTAAAGTGTATTAAAATATGCTAAAATAAAAAAGTAATATAATACAAAATTAAGTAAACTAAAATAAAATAAACTGAAAGAAATCATTTAAAAAATATAAAAATGTTTACATTTTATTTAAAAAAAATTAATTTCCCCCAATTAATTTTTTTTCCTTTGTTTTTCTATGCATCATTTAACTTATTAATTTAACTATTTTTAATTTAAAGTTAAATTATCCATAAACAAATAAATGACAATAAAATAAATAGGGGTAAATTAATTATATTAAAATAAAATGTAAAAAATAAATAAATAAAACTAGTTATAACTAAATAAAAATACAAATTAAATAAATATAAAATAAAAATAATAGAATAGAGGCGTCACGGTGGCTCAGTGGGTAGCACAATCCCCTCACAGCAAGAAGGTTGCTGGTTCAAGCTCCAGCTGGGTTAGTTATCATTTCTGTGTGGCGTTTGCCTGTTCTCCTTATGTTCATGTGGGTTTCCTCCGGGTGCTCCGGTTTCCCCCACAGTCCAAAGACATGCGCTATAGGTGAATTGAGTAAGCTAAATTGTCCGTAGTGTATGAGTGTGAATGCAAGAGTGTATGGGTGTTTCCCAGTGTTGGGTTGCAGCTGGAAGGGCATCTGCTGCGTAAAACATGTGCTGGATAAGTTGTTGGCTCATTCCGCTGTGGCGACCTCTGATTAATAAAGGGACTAAGCCGGAAAGAAAATGAATGAAATAATAGAATAGAATAAAAATAAAAACATTAATTTAATCGTCGTGACTTGTTTTGTTTGGTGGTTTCTTCACCGCGGGTGCGCTGAGGTTTAGCTGATATGAATCTTGTCTTTGAAGGCATGTGCTCTCTGCTTTCATTATTAAAAACATTGCGATTTACTTCAGAGTCTCTGCAGATCCTGCATGCATAATGAATCTTTCTGTGCCATACACCACTTTGCATCTCTTTAAGTTTGCAAATGCTCCCTTTTCTCTGCATGACCCAGACTGAAGTTATTTCTTCAGTGAACTATTTGCCTAAAGTGCTGACAAATATAGTCTCAAATAGTTGTATCGCACCTTTGTAGTACATTTGTATCTGTCTCAACAAAGGCACACAATCTGTTCTTGTTTAGAGGAACAGGAGTCATTTCTCAGCCCATCGTTCTCCCCACAAGGCTTCAGTCTGCTAGTAAAGACGAATGTTCAACTCGCTCTGCCTCGCACTTTCAATTATTCTGCCATCAATGAAAGTCACACTTATCCTGCGCTGACCCGTCCTTTCCTTTTGAAAGAACCTTGGAGGACAGTCCTTTAGCACTGCGGTGGTAATGAAAATGACAGCTTGAGTTGATTTAAACTGGCGTGGGTTTGTGGCTTGTCTTCACAGAGGGCGTTAAACAAGAACTAGGGCAGAAAAGGACAAACCATGTACCGCCAGAACACGAAAGCAGCTCGGGCGTAATGGGAAACCTCAGTCATCCAGAGTTACTTTTAAAGTTCATCATAATTTAGTAATGCGCAACCATTTTTCATCCTGTTTTTGACCCTGTTATTGGCTGATGGACATAACCTCAGTGGTATTTTTAATTCACTACTGTACTGAAGTACATATTTTAGGTATCTGTACTTTATCAGAGAATTATTATGTTTGGAAACCTTTACTTTTACTTCACTACATTTCAAAATATTGCACTTTTTACTTTACTACATTTGCTGAATGAAGTTGAGTAAAGTTCTTTTGAAGAGTAGAAAGGGATCTGCTCAGAGACAAGATCGTCGAGTTTAATTTGAGAACAATTTGAATTAAATCAGTTAAATAGTTTGAATCAGTTCACAAGTTACACTGAACAATCAATTTAGGAATTGAACTGACATCTGCTCACAAGCTAACAACTCAACTGATTCAACTGACCTGTTCAGAGCGAAGCTCCAGTAAATGATTCATTGATTCAAGTGATTTGTTCATAGTGAGCCTCCGGTAAACGACTTACTGATTTAAGTGATTTATTCAGAGTGAGTCTCCAGTAAACGATTCACTGATTCAAGTGATCTGTTCAGTGTGAGTTTCCAGTAAACAACTCACTGATTCAAGTGATCCGTTCATAATGAGTCTCCATTAAATGAATCACTGATTTAATTGATGTATTCAAAGTGAATCTCCAGTATATTACTCACTGATTTAAATGATCCATTCAGAGTGAGTTTCCAGTAAATGGTTCACTGATTCCAGTGATCTGATCAGTGAGTCTCCAGTAAACAACTCACTGATTCGAGTGATCTATTCAGAGTGATTCTTCAGTAAACGACACACTGATTTAAATGATCAATTCAGAGTGAGTCTCCTTTAAATGATTTACTGATTCAAGTGGTCAATTCAGAGTGAGTCTCCAGTAAATGATTCATTGATTCAAGTGATCCCTTTAGGGTGAGTCTCTAGTAAACATCTTACTGATTTAATGTGTCAGTTCAAAGTGAGTCTCCATTTAAATGATTTACTCATCCAAGTGATCCATTCAGAGTAAGTCTCCATTAAACGATTCATTGATTCAAGTGATCCATTCAGAGTAAGTCTCATAAATGATTCACTGATTAATATGATCTATTTAGAGTTGAGTCTCAAGTAAACAACTAACTGATTTAAGTGATCCATTCAGAGTGAGCCCCCAATAAATGATTCACTGTTTCAGGTGATCCATTCAAAGTGAGCCTGCAGTAAACAACTCACTGGATTCAAATTATCCAGTCAGAGTGAGTTCAATAACTCAATGATTCGCTGATTAAAGTCATCAGTTCAGAGTGAGTCTATAGGAAGCCACTCACTGATTCAAATGATCCATTTAGAGTGAGTCTCCAGTAAACAACTCACTGGATTCAAATTATCCAATCAGAGTGAGTTCAATAACTCAATGATTTGCTGATTAAAGTCATCAGTTCAGAGTGAGTCTATAGGAAACAACTATGTGATTCAAATGATCCATTCAGAGTGAAGCTCTAAACAACTCAGATTCAAATGATCCATTCAGAGTGAGTCCCCAGTAAATGATTCACTGATTAAAGTGATCCTTTTAACGTAAGTCTTCAGTTAACAACTCACCGATTCAAATGATCCAATCAGAGTGAGTCTCTAGTAAATGATTCACTGATTCAAGTGAGCTGTTCACAGTGAGTCTCCAGTCAACAGCTCACTGATTCAAGTGATCCATTTAGTGATTCTCCATTAAATGATTTACTGATTCAAGTAATCTATTCAGAGTGAGTGCGTTCAGATTGAGTCTCCAGTAAACAATTCACTGATTCAAATGATCCATGCAGTGAGTCTGCAGTAAACAACTCACCAATTCAAGTGATCCATTCAGAGTGAGTCTCGTAAATGATTTACTGATTAAAATGATCTGTTCAGAGTTGAGTCTCCAGTAAATAACTCACTGATTCAAGTGATCCGTTCAGAGTGAGTCTCCAGTAAATGATGGACTGATTCAAATAATCCATTTAGCGTGAGTCTGCAGTAAACAACTCACCAATTAAAGTGATCCGTTCAGAGTGAGTCTCATAAATGGTTCACTGATTCCAATTATCCAATCAGAGTGAGTACAACAACTCAACCATTCGCTGATTCAAGTGATCAGTTCAGAGTGAGTCTATAGGAAGCAACTCACTGATTCAAATGATCCATTCAGAGTGAAGCTCTAAACAACTCACTAATTTAAAGGATCTTTTCAGAATGAGTCTCAAGTAAACGACTATTTAAATGAGATCTAGCAAACTGATCTGAATGGGCTTCAGCGTGTGAATGTGGTTTCACATGTTTTCACTTGAATTATCATGAATTATCTGTGTAGTAATTAGAGTAGGACACATTTTGGTAATTGAATATAGCTGAATAGAGTGTAAGTTTGGGCACAGTGTGTGATTATTTCAAGGCTCTCTGGAATACTTAATTCTAATTAAACATACATTGTGTTCTGCTCTGGAATGTTATACTACTAAACTATTTTTAAACAGTATAATTCACTGCTGTCCTTGGCAACAAATCTCATGCACTGCTAAATGCTTTTCTCTCTCTCACACAATAAAATAATTTCCACTCAAATCAATATCCATTTATGCATTTGCTTTGTAAGCCATGCAAAAAGCAGGATTGCATCTAGATTATCCTGATTATAGGTTTTTGCAATAAAAGAATGGCTGACTGGTCATTATCTTCTACAGTCAAGCAGTTGTTGATGGATGGAAAAATAATATCAGTGTTATTATTAATACAGGGTTTCTGCAGGTTGTAAAATGGGTCTTATAATAATAGGTTGTAACTTGCTCTTCCACAATTTAAAATAGAGCAGAACGTCTAGCCATTAAATCCTGCATGTCCTGCAAAAAAATAGGTTTTCTTCATTGTATGTACAGTTGAAGTTTGTTTTTGTGAAACTGTCAAATTATTGTGAATTTTTAATTAACTAATTTTCAATTATTTTCCAAGTCATGTTTAACAAAACAAGGACATTTGTCCACAGTATTTCCTGTTATATATATTTGAAGTCAGAATTATTAGCCCCCCTTTGATTTTTTTTCTTCTTTTTTAATATTTCCCAAATGATGTTTAACAGAGCAAGGACATTTTCACAGTATGTCTGATAATATTTTCTTCTGGAGAAAGTCTTATTCGTTTTATTTTGGCTAGAATAAAAGCAGTTTTTAATTTTTAAAAAAACATTTTAAGGTCAAAATTATTAGCCCCTTTAAGCAATTTTTTTTGATAGTCTACAGAACAAACCATCAGTATACAATAACTTGCCTAATTACCCTAACCTGCCTAGTTAACCTAATTAACCTAGTTAAGCCTTTAAAAGTCACTTTAAGCTGTATAGAAGTGTCTTGAAAAATATCTAGTAAAATATTATTTACTGTCATCATGGCAAAGATAAAATTAATCAGAGTTATTAGAAATGAGTTATTAAAACTATTATGTTTAGAAATTTGTTGAAAAAAAATATTCTCTCTGTTAAACAGAAATTGGGGGGAAAAATAAACAGCGGGGCTAATAATACAGGGGGGCTAATAATTCTGACTTCAACTTATAATTTTTTTTTCCATTTAGATAAAGTCATACTTCTTCAATTTGGCACAAATTAATCTGGAAATTTTTTTTTTTTAAATAAGGTCATTATTATTATTTGCCCCCTTAAGAGATTATGTTTTTTGATTGGCTATAGAACAAACTAGTGTTGTCTAATTATTTGCCCAGTTAACCTAATTAACACAGTTAAGCTTTTACATGGATCTGAATGTTATCTTACAAAATAGCTAGAAAACTGTTATGTACTGACTTGAAAAAAATTAGTTATTACAAATTGTTTAAAATTGTTTTTGAAAATTTCTTTTCCACGTTAAAAAGCACTGAGGAAATATTTGACTAAGAATTTAAGTTTCTAATAATTTTGCTAATAGTTTTGTTTTCAACTGTGTATGTTTTAAAAAATATCTGAACATCCTTCAAGATAAATTCAAGATGTATTTTTTTTACATTTTAACAAAAAAATTTAAATTTAAACAAGAACAAATGTCTGTTTTTGCAGTATTAAAACTACATTTCACAAATGTATATATTTTATTTTTTGCGTTTTGAATTTCAGTCATTTTAAATCTCCATTAAATAAGTCTTGATTTAGGAATCTTTAGACAGTTACTACTACAATTAATAATAATAATAATAATGATAATAATAATAACAACAATAATTATATTTTATGTGGGTATTTACAAAGCCCCTTTAAGACAAGTCATTTCACTCGGCGATCATCTTTGAAACGCCTCTTGGGCAGTATGCTCGGGCATTCTGTCTGAATGTGGAAACATCAAATTCTCCAAAACTGTTTGCCAAGCTTACTATTACATTACATATTTGGAACCACCAATAAAATTAAACATCAACTGTCTCTTAAGTGTCATTTCTAAACGTTTGAATCAAACAAAATCAAAAAATCTTTCAGGTTGCCCGAGCTAATACTTGAAAGGAACAAAATCACGACACCAACCTCGTTTATGGCAGTGTTATACATTATCATCCTCTGAATAATGCTTGGTCAGATCACCCTGCTTTTGATGGTGAATCTCCTCCTGAAATGACAGTGACTCTTTGTTTACTAGTTTGTCGCCGTTTAAATTGCTGTTGTCATGTGATTTGCGTTTGACAGGACGGACTGTACCTTGCGTTCCTTTCGAACAGATTACAAAACCAAAAAAACTTTTGTTTTCAAGTGTAATTGGTTAATTTAAAAGTACAGATTTCAAGCTTTATTTGGATATATTTCTTATGTATGTGAAGCAAGTATTCGCTAAAGTGGGCGGGGCTTTATTCGCCATATTGACTGTTAAACTTTTCCCATTCAAAACTCTACAAGTGACATGTCTTGGTATTTATGAATGGAATATTTAAATATTAGTAAATTCCTAGGGTTTCAGACTTTGTTTTGTACCGTATTCATGGAAAGTGCCTTGTGGCATCCTGATGCATTACACAGCTCTATAATCGACACCACAGCCATCAGTGCTGTTTTTTCCTGGTAAAAAGAGGCAGAGATTGATCTAAAACCTTCCCAGGGAATCTCATTTGGCAAGTGCTGGAAGAACCTGAATCTGCCATGTCACTCTGTCTGCCCAATAACTTTGAAACTATATGATCCAAAACCCTTTAGCTGAGGATGCTTAACAGAGGCTTAAATGGATTTTCACTTTATCGATAGACATAAAGCTTTCCTCATTTTCAGTGTACTACAATAGCATGGGCTTTATGATGCATTTATAGTGCATTTACAGACCTGTAGACAGGGTTTGTCTGAAGGCTAAATGTACAGTGGCTCTGTAAATGTACTCTGGCTCTGGCTGGCCTATAAAGGGCTCTGGAACGGTTTCACGGCCCTCAAGCAGGACAACATTGAGCATTAAGTTCAGGTCAGCGCACTTGCAGTGTGTCTGTGGCAGATGGAGGATCAGAGCTTCTTGGTACAGATGTGAGATCGGTCAGACACGGCGTTGTGGGAGATTATCAGGCTCATTTACACTAAAACCTGTGCTCCGTCTGATCGGAGGTCAGATCATCTGTGCTTAAAGTTTCTTGGCACATCCAGACAGTGGAAAATCCCCTGGCATGGCTGTGTGGCTGGTTTCGGATTCAGTTCTCAGTTCTATAAATGATAAAAAAACATATATAAATTAAATACAACATAAACAGATTTTTCTGTATAGTAAAATAAACAAAATGAAGTATTGAAATGAAGAAGATAAATGCTAAATAAAATAAAAAAGTATTAATATAAATAAAATTATGATACAACTTATAAAAATTGTAAATAAAAATGTTGCGCAAAACTAAAAAGTTCCATTAAATATAGTAAAAATTAATTATAATAAAATAAAAACGTAACAAGTACATTCATTCATTCATTTTCTTGTCGGCTTTGTCCCTTGCGGGGTCGCCACAGTGGAATGAACCGGCAACTTATCCAGCACGATTTTACGCAGCGGATGCCCTTCCAGCCGCAACCCATCTCTGGGAACTTCCACACACACATTTACACTCATACACTATGGACAATTTTAGCTTACCCAATTCACCTGTACTGCATGTCTTTGGACTGTGGGGGAAACCGGAGCACCCGGAGGAAACCCACGCGAACCCAGGGAGAACATGCAAACTCCACACAGAAACGCCAACTGACCCGAGGTTCGAACCTGCGACCCAGCGACGTTCTTGCTGTGAGGCAACAGCACTACCTACTGCGCCACTGGGTTGCCCGTAACAAGTACAATTCTTCAAAAATAATAATAAAATCCAAATAATGATTAAAATAAAATGATTAAATTATATTATTAAATTATAATAACATAAAATAGATCAATAGTATATTGTAAAACAAATGACAATAAAATAAATTTAAGTAAATAAAGATAAATGCTAAACAAAATATAAATAATAAATAAAATGATGTAAAAACGTAATAAAAATAAAAAAGTTACACGAAACTAAAAACATTACATTAAATATAGTAAAATAAATAATGATATAAAGAAAATAAATGCACAATTTTCAAGAAATAATAAAGGAAATCATATAAACTAATATAAAGTACATAAACATGTGACCAATGCTTTTTTTATGCCTTCATGTTACCATAAATGTTCTCTCCGGTTCCTCGTTCTAACATATTTTCCTCTTTTCAAATGACCTCTATTAACCTCCAAGCTAAAACATGATTTTTTCTCCATCACTGGTCATTGCTCATAGCAAGGGTTAGTTTGTGTAGAAACGGAAGAGCCGTCTGGGTCTGACGGAGTGTGTTTTTACTCTAGGTGGACAGCGATAAGCCAGAGGACACTAGGCTTATTGAACTTGACAAATCCCACCGGAGCGAACACACGGTCTTCATCAGCCCTCCAGAGCTGCCAGCACTTCCAGAAGGAGAGGAGCCGCCTATGGTTTACAGGTACAACAGACCAAACACAAGCTGTCACGATCTGAAACACCACCACATAAACAGTTCATTGCCGCACAGATGGCATTGTTGCGGTAGTGTAATCCCCTTCCAAAACCTCTCACAGCGGGAAGAATAAAGCTCTTGGAGGATCCCGGGTCTACAAAAAAACTCTCACTATAAAGCAATAATACACACCCCTTAGAGAGCATGTGATTATGTTGAGGGGATCTGTTATTTTGGGATTTGGTGTGATTTTTCGAACAATGGGGTGTCTTGACGTTGAGGATTAACACTGTGTTTACATGATAACATTTTTAAATGAAACTTGAGTACGTTTTGGGGGCCTGAACAAACAAAATAAACAGATAAACTAAATTTTAAAGTGCAGTTTATTTTAAAACAAGGACATTGTCATCTCAGAGTATACTGGGGAAGATTCACTTTGTTTTGAAAACTGTGATGTTATGCACATGTGACATCGCCAACTACTTTTTAAATGAAAAAGTTTTGGATTCAAACATGAGTTATAATTTTACAATGAAAATAAGTGACAGAACAATGAATAAATGCATACAAATAAGAATAAATAAAAATATTATGTGTCTAATGTTAATTTAAGGTATATATTAGCTAAGAATTTAAATTAACTGTTGTTATTAACTGCGTTCATACATGATCATTTTAATAATTTTTAATAATTCATCTAACATATGTTTTGTTTACATTGCACTGAAAGCCCACACAACTCTCTTCACTACAGCCTGAGATCATTTCTACTGTGTGCCGCGCCTGCAGGGCGCGAGTGTGTCGGTCTGCTTGTGAGTCGTGCGCGCACGGCTTCCAATATGCGCACGTCTTAATTGGAAATAATGTACTTGCGTGCGGAAAAGACGCAATATTTCAATGGCTTGCTACTATAGTTAATCCAATGTGCATGCGTATTGGCATAACTAGTTGCAGCAGCTTTTTCCGTGCAACAGAAATGCGGCATTGAGAAGCCTTTGATGAATAAATGTGGGGTTAATAGTGAAATCGGCTAATCATTGCATCCCTATTAACGATATCAGTGCATTGTACAAAAGGCCCTTTCTGCAAACATATCTAAATGTTTTTGGCTGCTTGCGCAACTCACTCAATGTCAGGTGACTCGCGCTCTGCGCAGCCTTAACTGCAGCTTGTGCTGTATTGAACAGACGCACGCCACTTCATAACTATAGCGGCCGTTTTTCGACTGAACTAAATTTATTTTTGATGTCACACTATTTAAGGGGCCAGAACAAAATGCCTCGGGGGTCGGGTTCGGCCCGCGGGCCACCAATTGAATAGCCCTGGTCTGCAGTATTTTTCTGTTGCAATCGGGATATCACAATAATTAACCCCGAAAAAAGCACCGCAATCACTACCTGATTGCGGTTGTCTCATAAGGAAAAACGCTAAACACATGCGGGCATTTCTTCTTTCTTTCGGCCAACACAACACACATTCCTGATTTGCGAGTCCCATCTCACACTCAATACACTACAATTATATGGTATAAATACAGCACTACAACTTACAAAAGAGAGAGATCGACTTAGAATATCACTTACCAGTTTAATAATGATTTGATCAGCTGTAGTTGGAAATTCCTCTGTTTTAATCTTCTAAGGGCTTATTATGCGGTCCTGTCGCCATCTTGTGGATAGACAACGTCAACCGTCTTTGGTCTCCTCAGTATGGCAAGCTAATCGCTACCGACGCGCTGTCTATCAGAAATTTTAAATATTTTAAAATAGGCACTATTCTTATAAATAAACTGCATAGTTGCAATCTAAACAACTACATTCTCGACAAAAAAGCCTTAAAAGTACATTATGTTGCCCAACAGCAGGAATATTTGTCAAACTGTACAGTGTCCTCTGCTTGTTGCTGTATGTGGGCAGAGTAATGCACAAAGGTGAAGGGTGAAGAGGCGGTACGAGTGCTGTTACTGGCAGAATATCGCACAGCTATCAGCCAATCAGATTCAAGAACCAGACAGAACTGTTGAATAAATTATATTATATTATATTATATTATATTATATTATATTATATTATATTATATTATATTATATTATATTATATTATATTATATTATATTATATTATATTATATTATATTATATTATATTATATTCAGTGTTTCCTCTAGGATTTTTCCCAGCTGTGGCGGCAGGCTTTTTTTTTTACACAGATCTGCCAACTTTTTCAAAGACAAATATTACACGCAGTATTACAAGTCGAGAACACATTCATGTAATATGAGCATGCGAATCTCTTTGCTTGCGCGCCGATTTCCTCTTCGTGCACAAAACTTCTTGCACGCACTCAAATTTACATGCTCAAGTGCAGATCTTCTCGTGCGCTCTCCAGTAAGCGCTGCTGAAGTGCGATTTAGTGCGTTTTTGTGCTTTTTTTCGACATTAACGCGTCCTGAAGTATAGTGAAACGGCTATAAACTCCAGAAAGATAAGTATACTTATGGAAACTGTGTTCATCTTAACTGAAAGCTACGCCGTGTTTGCTGGCGCCCCACGCATCACGCACCTGTCTGTCAGTCAGTCAGCATGTCACCTTAAAGGGTTGAACAAATAGCACACAGCACTACTACGGTTACAGAAATGTTTGCGCTGTTATAATTCACTTACCTTTTAATATGTTTTGGTGCGATTATAACCCGTTATAAAAAAAAAACACGACTAAATGTTTAAAATGAGAAGTTGTAATGAAGCCGTGGCAGGGTGAATTTTGGCGTGGCGGCCCGCCACGGATGAATGAATGTAGCGGAAACCTTGATATTATATTATATTATATTATAAAAAAGATTTTTGTTGCTTGATCAAAGTACTTATTTAAAATGAGTTAAATATGGGAAACAACACAATTCTTATATGTTTTTTGGGACACATTAATTGTTTTATGTTCAATCTACTTCAATTTGTAAAAATGATTAAGTTAACTTAATCTATTTGTGTCAAAACAACAAGAAAGAACTGTGTGGAACCCAGCATTTTTTACAGTGTATTTTATCATTCACTAGTGATCAGTGTTAGGCACACATTTATGCTTACTTATATATTTAATGTCCTTTCAATTAAACTACACTTTGACTTTTATAATCTGCAGATTTATACTCGTATTAATATCTTCTCTATAGATGCAGAATCTCAATGGTACTCTTGCATTAAGTGCTGCATGCTGTAATGTTGCAGCTTTGATAAATAACGTTTGACATGTCTTGACAGTAACAATCTTTGGATGTCTTGCAGTTACAGCGGCTTCCCGGCACTGAACGCCCAACTCTGTGAGCATCAGGATGGTCTCAGAGTCCCCAAAGCAACATCAGCCCTGAGACACATCAGTCCCATCAGCCCTGCTGCCATATTCAGACGCTCCCAACAGGTTTATATTTTCAAACGCTAATCTCAACCCATGATCCCACTTGTCAAATCTCTCTCCCTCCTCGCTAACGTCCTGATCCTCCCTCTGTAGGAGATCAAATCAGCCCAGCGGATGGCCAAAACCTACTCCTCCATCCCTCAGATGTGGTCTAAATGTCTCCTCAGGCACTGTCACGGTCTGTGGTTCATCTGTTTGCCTGCGTACGTCAGCGCGTGTCACTCTAAAGTGCGCGCTCTGCATACTGCTTACGACGTGCTGAGAAACATGCAGGATAAAAAGCTGCAGCCTCCGGATGAGGTACAGTCGCCTCTATTGATTGCTTCGATCATTTGCGAGTAGTACTGCAGGTGTAGACTGCACAGTCTTGCACTTGTGATTTTGTGTTTAACGGTTTGTTTGTGGCCCTCTGGAGGTGTGTTATCGAGTCCTGATGCAGCTGTGTGGGCAATACGGTCAACCTGTTCTAGCGGTCCGAGTCCTGTTTGAGATGAAGAAAGCCGGAGTTCAGCCTAATGCCATTACTTATGGATACTACAACAGAGTGAGTATCTATCTATCTATCTATCTATCTATCTATCTATCTATCTATCTATCTATCTATCTATCTATCTATCTGTCTGTCTGTCTGTCTGTCTGTCTGTCTGTCTGTCTGTCTGTCTGTCTGTCTGTCTGTCTGTCTGTCTGTCTGTCTGTCTGTCTGTCTGTCTGTCTGTCTGTCTGTCTGTCTGTCTGTCTGTCTGTCTGTCTGTCTGTCTGTCTGTCTGTCTGTCTGTCTGTCTATCTATCTATCTATCTATCTATCTATCTATCTATCTATCTATCTATCTATCTATCTATCTATCTATCTATCTATCTATCTATCTATCTATCTATCTATCTATCTATCTATCTATCTATCTATCTATCTATCTATCCATCCATCCATCCATCCATCTAGCTATTGCTACATTAAATGACATTCTGTGAATTTTATGTTAAATCATGGTACATTTTTTTAGTTTTAAGTATTAAAAGACTATATTTAGCCTAATGATCACAATAGAACCTCAAAATACAAGTAACTTACTTTTATTGTAATTTGTATACTTTTGTATGTTCCTTCAGTCCACTAGGTTTTACACATTTGTCAGAAATGTTTGTAAGAATGTAAAATCTACTAAATTGTAATATAATACCTATCTGTCTGTCTGTTTGTCTACTCGACTCTGACATACAAATCTTTTAGTTTCATTAAAGTAATTTAAACCTTAAAAGTAGACACTTTACTTGCATTTAATACATGCACTTACTGAGCCCCCCACCCCCACCCCACCACCATGTATATCTTTCTAAATTGAATTCAATATCAAAAAGGCATGTTTAACTTTATGTGGACCAGTTTTTATTTTACATGGGCTGGACTTCTTTAACAATCTGGTGTTTAAAGAAATGTCACAGAAACTGTGTTCATCTAATTTAATGAATTTCTATGCAAAAATACATCAAAAACAAACCACATATGACATTTTTCTCCTAATTTTAAAAGTTGATAAGAACATTTATTTACAAATCCAACTAATGCACAATCACAAGGTTAGTTGCAATTTTGCTTTTAGCATTTTTCCTCCTAGCCACAACTAGAACAGACAGAATCAGGACAGACCTGCAACCCAGTTTAATTTCCCAACATAACCACGGCTCAGGCATAGTTTGATTCCAAATGCCACTTGGTTTGACATTTTGCTATCTAATTAAATGCCACACATACATTTTATGCGATATATGAGCTGCTTTAATACTGAAATGTAGTTTTGTAAGACCAGCTCTTCAAAACAAAAGAGAAGTGATTTATCTGTAGAGGTATGTTATGCTAATTCTTGAGGACCTTCATCTGGCAGCAGATTTGGCATGTGACTTTGTTTTTCATGCCTGTTATCATTAGACAAAAGCATAGACCAGCAATCATCTCCCTGGGGATCGTTTTTGTGTGTGTGTGTGTGTTTTGGAAATTGTCCCAAAATACCAGGAGGACACACTGGCATAGATATAAGTCTGGGCAGCTGAGCGTTGCTCCAATTCTATCAGAGTAATTACAGCTAGTCTTTGACAAAGAACACAATCTACTTAAGATAATGAGAGGCATTGTACTGTAGAATTATTCAGCTAATCTGTACGTGAGTGTGTGTCTCTTACTGTAGTATTCTTCTCCCCTCAGGCCGTCCTGGAGAGCACATGGCCTTCCTCCACCAGAGGGGGATACTTCCTGTGGGGAAAGCTGAGAAATGTGGTTCGGGGTGTGGTGCTGTTCAAACAAGTATGGAGGAGGCAGACCACCCACCCGAAAGACACTCATCTTTCTGGTAAAAATCCCCAACTCTGTTGCACTCATTCCCCCTCAAAAAAGCATTGACAATTTCTTAATGCAATGTAAAAGCTACTAAATCCATCCAAGATTGTAGAAAAAGCAAAAAAAATATCGTAAGTCTAAAATATAATAAGTCTAAACAAAATTATTTTGATAAACCTTTATTCAAATTACCCAATAAATATTATAAAATATGACTATTTTGATAAATGAGTGTTACTTAACAGCAAAACTGAAATCAGGCAAACCTCTAGACTTCAATTTTGTTTGAAATATCCACCTTTGAATATCTTTTTCAAACTAACCACTTTTGAGATTTCATTCTAGTTAGGAAGTTTCCTGCGTATAGGGCAAGTTAGCTGACTAGATTTTAGAGAATTTATTTTTGGTTGGAATACCATAAAGGTCATCAGCTACTAGCAGTTACTGCTATAAGTACATATATTTTTTCATAAAATATAAATACAAGTATTAGAACACACTCTGTCCAAATTATCTGAATCAGTGAATCGTTAACAGAAGATGTGCTCCAACCAAATCATTTGAATTAGAGAATCATAACTTAAAGGCTCGCTCTGAGCTGATCATCTGATTAAGTGAATCATTAACTATAGACCATTTTGAGGGATGTAAACAATAACAATGGTCCTAACCTATTTCCTGGTTTAATTTTTTTATTTATATAGCTTCAGAGAATCCAAAAAGGTCCACATATTGATAACTAATGTTATGATAGCTGTTTTAACATTAAGGAAATGTTCATGGGCCAGTAACATCGCCACATTGAAATGGTCTATAACTGTAAAATTAACTTGCTCTAAACGAATCATTTGAATCAGTTAGCCATTAACTAGAGACCTGCTCCAACAAAATAATTTGAATGAGTTAATCATAACTTAAAGACTCGCTCTGAGCTGATCATCTGGGTTAGTGAATCATTATCTGTAACTATACAATTAACTTGCTCTAAATGGATCATTTGAATCAGTTAATCCTTAACTGGAGACTTGCTCCAACCAAATCATTTGAATGAGTGAATCATAGTTTAAACACACTCTGAGCTGATCATCTGATTAAGTGAATCATTAACTATAACTGTAAATTTAACTTGTTCTAAACAAATCATTTGAATCAGTTAACCATTAACTGGAGACCTGCTCCAACCAAATCATTTGAATGAGTGAATCATAACTTAAAGACACACTCTGAGCTGATTCTCTGATTAAGTGAATCATTAACTGTAACTATAAAATTAACTTGCTCTGAATGGATCATTTGAATCAGTTAGTCGTTATCTGGAGACTTGCTCCAACCAAATCATTTGAATGAGTGAATCATAACTTAAAAGACTCGCTCTGAGCTGATCATCTGGTTTAGTGAATCATTAACTATAACTGTAAAATTAACTTGCTCTAAACAATTCATTTGAATCAGTTTACCATTAACTGGAGACTTGTTCAAACTAAATAAATTGAATTAGTGAATCATAACTTAGACGCACTTTGAGCTCATTCATTCATTTTATTTTTGGCTTAGTCCGTTTATTAATCAGGGGTCGCCACAGCGGAATGAACCACCAACTTATCCAGCATATGTTTTACGCTGCGGATGCCCTTCCAGCCGCAACCCAATACTGGGAAACACACATACACTCTTGCATTCACACTCAAACACTACAGCCAATTTAGCTTATTCAATTCATCTTTATCACATGTCTTTGGACTGTCTGGGAAACCGAAGCACCCGGAGGAAACCCACGCTAACATGGGGAGAACATGCAAACTCCTCACAGAAATGCCAACTGACCCAGTTGGGGCTCTTAACTTGCCCTAAATGAATCATTTGATTCAGTTAACTGTTAACTGGAGAACCACATCATTTGAATCAGTGAATCATTAACTGAAGACTTTCTATGAGCTGATCATTTGATTAAGTGAATCCTTAACTGGAGATTCACTCTGACCGGTTTGTCTGAATCAGTATATTGTCTACTAGAAACACGACGCAACTGGATCATTTGAATCATTGAATCATTAACTGAAGATTCACTCCGACTGGATCATTTTAATCAGTTTTCTGTTGACTTGAGACAATCGGATTAGTCCAACTCACAAATTAATCATTCACAGTGATTTGCAATCCAATTTAACAGGGTAACTATCAGCTTGTTCACAAATCATTCACCGCTGTCGCATTTTGGAGCAGGTGATGGTATCTCCAGTTCAGTGGAGTATAATATTAAGCTTTCAAAAAAACAAACCGAAAAAACAAGTACTCAGAGACTATACAGATACTTAAAAATGTACCTTAATACACTAACAAAGAAAAACAAAACTAAGCTGCTAGTTTCCACCACTGGTAGCTCTGCTTTCATTACATTACATAATAATCATTTTGTCTCCCATTGCTCCCCCAGAACATTTAATCATTGTTCCAAATGATTAGTCATCATATCACTAGAGTTATTTCAGAGTAACGAGATGCCCTTTGAGATGTTAGCCTAGCCAACAGGGGAGCATCGACTCAATATCGTTTCTCACTGTCAGAGAAACTTTCCATCATTGCACAGGGAGACAGGGTTACTTGAGTTTTGTGCCTCAGGGGGGCTCCGTCTCCCCCCCTTCTCACTCGGGCCTGATCCAGCATGCCTGCTCAACCGGAGAGACTTTAATGGCTCCAATTAAGATGAGAGTCGATAGTCGCCTCCTCAGCCACACAGTCTGCACTCGATGGCATCTACTTTCTCACTCGGGCCGCTGTAAACAGCATATTAGAGAAGGGCACGAGAGGGCTTTCTTAATTAAAACAAGCTGCCTCAACATACCACCCCTCCAAAAACTGTAGATTTGTTGTGCAGAACAAATTTATCTTGCACACAAGGGACAGTCTGACATCTGATTGGCTGATTGCATGCAGTCGGAAACGGTTACTTTCAATGGATAGGGCTTATATTAAAGCGTTTATAATGACTGTTAATAGACTACTCTTCAAAAGTTGACGGAAGTCAGTAAGATATATGGTTCGTTTGGAAGATATTAAAATTTTTATTCAGCAAGAATGCGTTAAATTAAATAAGTTATTATAATTTATTATATAACTTATTTTCTATAATTATATAATATAAATATTAGAATATTTTATAACATTTTATTTCCACAAAAAAAAAAACTGCATACTTGTTTTCAACATTTATAACAATACGAAGACATTAAATTTGGTCTTTTATAACAGTAATAGCTGTTATAAAACATATTTAACAGTACATTTTTATATTTTATGTTGAATATTTTTAAATAAGTTTGTTTAAACATTTGTCATGTATTAAAAAAATAAAAATCCTACCCAAGTTAAACATTTAAACTGGTGTTATTGATCATGAAGTGCGTTTTTCAGTATTTAAAATGTTTTTTTTATTTCTGTTAAGCAAAAAAGACAAAACAGCAGAAATTTGGATCACAATTTTGGGGCCAATTTTATTCTCCATTTATACAAATGAACTTGGTAAAGCTGTTGAGTCAGCAAATGTTCACTTTTATGCAGACGACACAGTTATTTACACTATGACTTCATCTATAAAAGTGGCAATAGACTATTTATAAAATGTTTTTAATTCATTATAAATGTCTCTTGATTGCTTAAAATTAGTATTGAATTAAAAATAAACTAAATACATGATCTTCACCTGATCCAGATTATCAATACACAATTTTAATATTAAAACTTTAAATGACGCACAGATTGAACAAATTGCATCTTGTAAATATTTAGGTGTCTGGTTTGATGATAAGTTGACTTATAGTTTTCATATCGATAGCCTTTTTAAAAAAACTCAAACCAACATTAGGTTTTTATTTTCGTTTAAAACAAAATGTTTCCCCTTTGCAGCTTGAAAACGTTTAGTTGAGAGTACTTTTCTATCAGTATCAGATTACGGTGATATATTTTATATGCACGCACCTCTGAATGTTTTTAAAAATTGATATTGTTTATCATAGTGCCTTCAGATTTGTTACTGGTTCAAGTGCACGCACACATCACTGTAATTTATATAAAATGACAGAATGGACCTCAGTACAGTTAAGGAGAAAACAACATATTTTAGTTTTCATTTTTAAATCTTGAGCTGGTAAATTACCACAGTATATATATCTAATTTTGTTGGAGTACTGTTCAAATACTTATACTACCAGATCAGCAGATATACTCTTACTTAAGATGCCATTTTTTTCAGAGTTAGGTTGATCTGCATTCTCTAAGTATGCTCCAAACATATGGAATGAGCTGCATATACTACTGTATATATGAAATCCGTACCAATCTATCGCTATATTTAAAAATATTTTAAAGACTGTCAATTTAGAACAGTGCACGTGTTTTAACAATTGATTATGGTTTATACTATTTTTGTGGGTGTCTGTGTTGTGACTCTATTTTTTGTAAAATTATATTTTTTGTAACTTATTTTGTCCTATGCTGCCTGTCTTGACCAGGACTCCCTGGTAGAAGAGATATTGTATCTTAATGGGACATAATTAAATAAATTCAATAAATTAAATTAAATATCAAATAATTAAATTTAAAAAAAAAATCACACTTTACAAAAAGGTTTCATTAGTTAAAATAGTTACTAAAATGAACTAATACTGAACAACACTTTTATTAGTCATAGTTCAACATTACTAGTGCATTATTAAAATACAAGTTCATGCTTGTTAACATTAGTTAATGCACCGAGAATGAACAAACTAACAATGAACAACTGTATTTCCATTAACTAACGTAACTAGCATGAGCAAATACTGTAATAAATGTATTGTTCATTGTTTTATCACGTTAGCAAATACATTAACTAACAGAAATCTCAAAACTTCATTCAATTTTATTAGATTTAGCTTAAAGAAAAAAAAATCACAGTGTTCGAAACTTATTTACAAACTTTTGTTTATGTTTTACTAGTAAACAAAACAATATTCTGTTTTCAGTTCATCCATTTGATGCCTGTTTATCTAAATTCTATTAAATAAATTTCTTGTATTATTCATTGATAATTTATTTTCTTTAAAGAATTATTATTATTGGATTTAGTACATGCTTTGAAAGCCCCTCACAACCTTCTCACCCACATGAGGGGCTTAATTTTTTACGCACATGTTCTCTCTGATTGGTCTTTTTGCTCTACTGCCACTTTGAAATCTGATGCAATCTTTGGGCAGAGAGCTTTACACACTGCAGACTGTGGCTGTTTTGAAATATGTTTCTTGTTAGATCTCCTGCTAACTGTCTTTCATGCTGTTCTTGTGAGCAGATGCCAGTGATCTCGACAGTGTCAGCCATGGCAGCCTGGACAGCTCTAACGATTCAGCGGAGCGAGTTTCCATTGATACAGACTTCACCAAAATGGATTCCAGTGATGACAGATCCAGCACAGGTACCCGGCCTGCCTTAAGTCTGTCTGTTTCTCCTCTTTTCCTTCATCTGCGCTCTCGGCACATCAGGACGTGCTTCTCTCTCCTTCAAACTCGTCAGAAGTCTCTAGGAGAGTCATTATTTTTCACTGTGGGAGTGAAAAGACATCTCTCGCTTTCTTTATTTTTTCTCGCTTTCAGTCTTTTTTTTTCTCCTAGCACACATTAGTATAACACATTTGGTTCTGTGAACAAAAGCATTACACTCATTCGTATGCCCCCTCAAATGATTCATCCAAAACAACATTCAAAAAAGGTTCAAAATTAAGTAAAATGTGTTTAAATAGTTGTACAAATAGTTGGGGTCAGTACATTTCTGAAAAATGTGTCTTATACTAAAGCAGGAAAGCAATCATTTATTAATTTTCCTTCGACTTAGTCCTTTTATTTATCAGTGTCGCCACAGTGGAATGAACCGCCAACTCATCCAGGATATGTTTTACGCAGCGGATGCCCTTCCAGCCGCAACCCAAACACCCATAAACTCTCGCATTCACACACACACTCATACACTACGGCCAATTTAGCTGATTCAATTCATCTATAGCGCATGTCTTTGGACTGTGAGGGAATCTGGAGCATCCGGAGGAAACCCACACCAACACGGGGACAACATGCAAACCACATAGAAATGCCAACTGACCCAGCCGGGGCTCGAACCAGAGACCTTCTTGCTGTGAGGCGACAATGCTAACCACTGAGCCACAATGCCGCCCAGAAAAGCAGCCAAAATAGCAATATTTTGAAATGGTGTTACAAAATAACTGCTGTTTGCTCTAAAGTCCACATGAGTCAGTAGTTGCTGAGACTTCCAACTGAAGCTGAAAATTGAGTCGGGGGTGGGGCTTTTTTTGCACATATTACCTCATAGAGACACAGTGCGTCATAATCTGAAAGTCACGCCCACTGGTGGCGGAAACAATCCAACCTGCTCCATTGACTTTCTATTGCGGGAGGGTGCCTCTTATCATTTCTGATGAAAAAACAAAAGTGACAAAATGTAAAGTAGACAAGCTAAAAATGACAGAACCAAGTTTTTAAATCCTGTCAACCCCAAAAAAATGAGTGTTTAAGAGTACAAAAGCAGAGTGTAACGTCTCACATTAGAGAGCTAAGGTTCCACCCACTGAGGGAAATGTAAATGGCGACAAAAACATTATGGCCCAATCCCAATTCTATTTTTGTACTTCTACTCCTTCCCCTTGGTCCTTGAAACCGAGTTTGAAGGGGAAGGGCTTCAAAATTTACCCCTAAGAAATGGGACACCACTACAACACCTGCACACATCATCATATGTCATTGCAATCACTTGCTTCATATGAGATCAACGATCGTGTTGCGTTATTTTTGGGTTTTTATCTTGAGGAAATCACTGAAGGCATATATCATGTTATCATAACAATATAATGTGGCAATAAGCTCGTAACTATACTGTGCATCTACACCGTGGCAATATTAATCTATATAATGTTAAACACTTGAAAGCAACATTAACATTCTATCAGACACCTTAAAAAGGTCATTTCCAGCTGCTAGACATTTCTGAAAGGGTATTCGAGTGTCATCGAGTGACAGAATGTTTTGGGACTACTATACAGGAGTTATTATTAGGGATTATGGATAGCTAAATTTAGCTGTTTTATTTTAGCATTTTTTTTAAAGCATGATGGTAAAACACGAACACTTCCCCTTAGTTCTATGCCTTTAAGCTAAAGAGAATAGGGACACCAATTCGTAAGAGTTGTAAGGGGAAGGGCGGTAGAATTGGGATTGGGCCTATGTATCCACTTCTGTCTCCTTAAAGAATGGCTTTTTTATGATTTGGAAGCTTGTAAAACCTTAGTTCTGGATATTTTATTTTGTTTGTTGTACACACTGTCACACAACAGCTTATAGGCATGGTGATAAATGTTCCTGTTTACGTTTCCCCTGAGTCGGCGATACCTTAGTTCTCTAATTTGAGACGTTGCGCTCTGCTTTTGTGTTTTTAAACACTTGTTTTTTTGGGGGGTCGACTGGTTATAAAATATTGGTTTTGGTTTTATTATTAGTCATAAATGACAAGAAGGCACTCTCCCGCAATAGAATAAGTCAATAGACCCTTTTCACAAGCCTGCCATGACGCGTTTAACGGTCATCAGCATCTTAAATCCTTGACCATTTTTAATGTTTAGATTTTTAAAAAAACGTATGAACATTTATTTGTATTTATGTATGTATTATATCATCTTTGCTTCAAATTACAAAATATGAATTACAGCTTATGCGATATGTTTCTAATGCAACGTCTATGGACGAGACAGTAAATTTGACGTTATTCTCTCCTCTGGCTGCCCTCATCAATCCTTTTTCTGAAAGTCTTGATAACACCATTGTGGAGTTTTTTTCTTTTGTTAATTAAGCAAATAAGATTGGAAAAAAAATTATTTGTTGTACTCTCCCATTCACTGCACTCTAAGTGTTCCCAACTATGATGACTTCCACTACTTAGAAACCCGGAAGTGTGAAAAGGGTCTATGGAGCGAGTTGTTTTCCCCCTAGTAGGGGCGTGGCCTAAATGCACTCTGTCTCTATAGCAATCTAACAGCAAGAGCCATAGAGATTCTCCAGGGGGGAGGGGTTTGGTCCAGATGTGTGTTTTTATGACAGTTTCTGCTGTTTCGTTGTTATGAACCCTCTGGGGTCAACAAACGCTCTGGAATCTCCACAAATACCTGCCTCACAGTCATAAGAAACACACCTACAATAAAGCTTGAAATCTCAGTGAAATGATTTGCTATAAAGGGACTTTGTATATTACGTCCCAAACTTTTGAACATAAATATTTATATATCATATTCACAGGACTATTCCATTGAAATGGGTCAAGCCATAATCTTTAAACTCTCAAGTAGCTCAGTTTTTCCCTATGAAACACAAAAAGAGATTTTAAATTGTAAGACAGTAGAGTTCATATACTGAAAGTGCTTTAGTAAACCCCATTAAAGGAATAGGTAACCCAAAAATAAACATTTCCTCACCATTTCCTCATACTTGGGTAGTTCAAAACTTTAATGAATGTCTTTCTTCTGTTGAACACTAAAGAATATTTTCTGAAGAGTTTTGGGAAAAAGCAGCCATTGACATCAATAGTAGGAACAAAAATACATTCATTAGTATATCTTCCATTGTGTTCAACAGAAAAAAAATATTTCATAAAAGTTGATTGTAAGCAAATGAGAGTAGGCAAATGGTGAAAATACTTTCATTTTTGTGTTAACTATCTAATTAACTTCCAGCACATAGACAAAAAAACTACATTTTTCATAATAGCTTCATGTCCCACATGAAATGAGAAACGAGCAGGACTGCAGTAGGTGCATGACACTCATATCTGAGAATATGTTAAAAGACAAAAAAAGAAAGCCTGCATGTTTGAAGAGCTTTTTGAAGAATTGTTAAGCTATACATAGGCGGTGCTGCCCATGCAGGAGATCTGAGATATGTGCAGTCTGACAGAAGAGACTCGCAGTTACAAGCGCTCACAGACAGTGCTGGAGCAAGTCTGAGGAAGAAGGAATGAGTAACAGTGTTATTTTAGTTTACCTCTGGAGGGAGTACTGTGATGTGAGCTTTATGCTCCATCAGCTTTCTCAGCAGCAGCAGCCCTGTGAGTGTCTGTCAGTGCGGCTCTGTTTCATTAAAGTATACCAGACAGTTAATGAATGCTTTTTCATGTTGTGTTATTATCATGTGTTATGATGAGCAATTCTGGATTAACTTGGTTTGAATCTCTTTCCAAGAGTCTCTATCTTGCGACATCAAATCACACAGGACATACAGCAGAGATCAAGATTTTAGAATAATTTCTTAACATTTTTTTCATAAATAATATAGTCTTCATATTTTAAAATACAAAAGAGTTTTAGTTTGGCTAACCAAAGCACTTCATCAAAAACTCTTTATTTTGTGAAAAACAGTGATCAAAAAAAGAGAACAGCAAAGACTGATGTATTTAGAAAAATTAAAACTACAATTTTACCATAGGCAGAAAATAGAAAGAAATGGAAAGCATTTTTCATCCTTTCCCTAGATTGATGAACATAATTCTTACTACTAGACCAACATAAATTAAACTAAAGTAAACTACTCTTATATAAGCTGTTTCACTCATGTTAGGATGACGGCAAAAAAGACCAAGCAATGACCTCAGAATATTGAAAATCAGTTGTTCTCTAATTTTGGTCTCTATTGTCTTTATATACAGATTTGTAAGGCAAATCTGTATATAAAAAAGGAGGAAGAAATCTTTCTGACATGAATATTTAATAAAGACGGATGTTTTTCATATCTCTATTACAGAGTGCTTTGTTGTGAACTGTCACAAAAAGTGGGGATAACAAGCAAAAGGCTGTTCTAAATGCTAAATCCTAAAACTCAATGTATGTGTTTTGTGCATGTGGTTTTATTGTAAAATGAGCATTTTCAAACAAACTGGTATTTTCTTTCAGGGGGTCAGTCTGATCAAGGCTACGACTCTCTGTCTAAAGAGGAGGTGAGGTTTGGAGGAGGTGAAGAGCAGAACTCCTCTCCAGACATCAAGGAGAAGAAGGACGGCGACTCTTGTCCATGTGAGTAACACAGAATTCTGACCCCCTTAAACTTACAAATAATGTACATACATTATTGTCTATTTTTTCTTGCCGTCATTTTGTCTCTGTTCTGGAATCAACAACTCAAATTCTCTGTACAGTGCTCAGCATAATTGAGTACACCCCATTTTGAAAATGAGTATTTGTATCCATTTGTCAGTGAATATAGGCAATGTATTTTGGTGCATTTTAAACAAAACAGATTTATTAAACAGATATATTTATTAAACTAATATTTTAGTCACCAAACATATTTAGAAATTGAAAGATAATACAATTAAAATATTGCAAAAAAAATTACAACCTACAAAATGTCATCTTAATTTTTAAATTTGTTGCTTCTCCTGATTTTTCTTCTTTTTTAAATTTGTATTTAATATTTTCTATAACATTTAAATTTGGGTGTACTAGTTTTAGTTTGAACCGTTATCATAAGTTATTTTGTTAGATAAGCTTCAGATTTGGCTTCAGTAATGACTAATCTAATGTACTGTATATGTACAAATATAATATTGTATAGCTTCCTATTAAAAATATGAATTTCACAGATAGATTTGTGAGGGGTGTACTTATATATGCTGAGCACTGTATGTATAAGCATACTTGGGAATAAATGTCATCTTGATTTTCATAGTTAATGCTGTACAACTCAAACTGTTTCTAAAGAATTGGAGTGGAAATTGTTTTGTTTAGCAGGAGAAGAGTGCTGAGTTATGATGACACTGTAGAATAGTACTATTTGAAATGTTGACCATAAATACGGTCTTATATTTTCGTTTAGTATATTTTTAAAAAAAAGGTTCAGCTTGTCAGCATTAATGAATGTGTTTGGTGAAATAACCTAAACAAATACATATCATAATGTATATACATATGAATAATGAATATATATATTCAGCATTCATTATTGTTAATTTCTACATATTGTACACTACCACTCAAATGTTTGGAGGTTAGTAAGATGATTATTTTATAAAGGAATTAATAATAAATAAATGTTGTTTTTGTTTATCAAAATTAAATAATTTATTTTGATTAAAAAATCATATATTTGCAGATGAATGATCTGTCAAAATGTTGTTCATGGTCATTTCATGATTAACACATGAACGCATTTTAGTTATTAAATCAAATCTACTTGTTTAGGGCTGCCTTATTCCCTTTAGCCATGACCATACAGATCATGATCAAGCGCAAAATGTTCAGACAGTGATTCATCTTTAATGACTCATTAAAATGTCCAAGACTGTGGTGCGCTGTGAGTTTTAAAAAGCTTAGCTTAAAGGTTTGCTATAATGTGTGATCGAAACAGTGCTTATAAATGGCCATTAAGCTTGTATTCTCTTTTTCTTAAATGAGAGGTAATGCAGCTTATACAGCCAGTAAACAGTACACCAGTATTTGATTCCCAATGTGAGATGCACTGAACACCTCTTTGCTACCACCTAGTGGTCAACTGCGGCACCACTAAATCATTAAACTGCTTTTTGATCTCAAGCTTTTAACAAGTGCCTCCTTGTTTTTTGTTTCTCATTTAAATCTTCAGTATCTCAGTCCGAACACTCAAAGAAAGTGGATTTATCCCTCGCAGCTGGAATCCATCCTTCGGAAACCAACAGGGAATCTAGTCAAGCCTTTTCCGACACCATTCCGAAGACAAAAAGACCTAACTCCCTGGATATTTTTGGAGAGAAGCCCATAAGACCCAACACACTGGACCTAACCCCAGATAAGCCAGTAGACTCTGTACCTGCAGCACAGACACAAACAGAAGCATTGGAGGGCGTCGTGAGCCCACCTAAAGTTTCCGTGGAGAGGACTGCCAGCTGCACTGTTGCCATGGAGAGGACAGTTGCCATGGAGAGCGGGCACACTGGCGTGGAGAGGAGCATGAGCTGCAATAGTGCACTCAGTCGAGTGGTGAAGAGGACGGGCATTGAAGCAGGGTTTGATCCTCTGTCCCTCATGGCAGCTGAGACTCACGGCCATGAGGACGAGGATAATGCGGGCACCCCAACCACCCGCCGGGACCTGGCCGAGGAGATTCATCACTACATGAACAACCTGAGCAGCCCGTTAAGTCAGCGTTCTCTCAGTGTGGACCTGAAGGGCCACCAGACCCCGTCCCCTCACAGCTCGCCCTGCATGTCCAAAATAGCACTGGGCTCCCCTAGTGCGTCCCAGCTCCAGCCTCAGCCACGAACACGACTGTTCTCCTCGCCCTCGCTTCCTCAGTGCCGCGTGCGCAGGGTCAGAGAGCAGCGGCCCACTTCTCTGGCCTCCCCTTCATCTCCCACTCCCTCCTCTTCCTCTTTCTCAATGGACTCTCTGCTCACTCCGACCCTGGATGTGTTCAAGAGCAGCTTCCTGTCTGCTGGGAAGGGCGTCGCTGAGAAAGCCAGTCGATTGTATTCCAGACTTTCCTCGCAGACGTCCATTGCACAAGTACGTGTAAAACATTAGTTAGGATCTGCTGCATTCATACTGGAAACTAGAATGTGGAAAATCAAACTTAATTTTTTTTACTTAACTTTTCTAGTTACCTCAACTTAATATTTCTAGTTACCCCAACTAAAATGTCCTAGTTCTAAATTGTTCATCTTATAACTTAATTTTTCTGGTTGCTCCAACTTAATTTTTCTAGTTACCCTCAACTTATTTTTTTAGTTATTATAATTACAATTTTCTAGTTGCCCCAACTTAATTTTTTAGTTGCTCCCGCTTAATTTTTCTAGTTCTTCCAACTTAATTAGTCTTGTTAGTGCTAGTCAAGTTTTCTAGTTCTTCCAACTTAATTTTCTAGTTGCTACAATTAAATTTTTCCAGTTGCCCCCAACATACAGTATTATTTCTAGTTGCGCCCATTTAATTTTACTAATGTTTATTATTTAACTGTTTATTATTATTATTATTATTATTATTATTATTATTATTATTATTATTATTTTCTAGTTATTATTTAATTTTTCTAGTTTTCAACATCATTTTTAGTTCCCCCCACTTATTTTTTCTATTTCTTCCAACTTAATTGGTCTTGTTAGTGCAACTTAAGTTTTCTAGTTCTTCCAACTTAATTTTCTAGTTGACACAGTTTAATTTTTCTAGTTACCCCCAACATAATGTTTAGTTGCTCACACTTAGTTTGACTAATTATTAATATTTAATTGTTCTAGTTAAATGTTTACTATTATTTAATTGTTTATTATGATTTAAATTTTATAGTTATTTAATTTTTCTTGTTTTCAACAAAGGTTTTTAGTTGGCCCCACTTACTTTTACAAATTATTATTATTATTTATTTGTTCTAATTAAATGTTTATTATTATTCACTTTTCCTCGTTATTATTTAATTTTTCTAGTTTTCAAAATAAGTTTTTAGTTGCTCCCACTTAATTTTTCTGGTTCTTCCAATTTAATTGGTCTTGTTAGTGCCACTTAATTCTCCAAACTTAATTTTCCTAGTTCTTCCAACGTAATTTTCTAGTTGCCACAACTTAAATTTTCTAGTTGCCCCCAACATATTATTTCTAGTTGCGCCCACTTAATTTGACTAATTATCATTATTTAATTGTTCTAGTTAAATGTTTATTATTATTATTGAATTTGTCTCCTTATTATTTAATTTTTTAATTTTCAACAATTTTGTAGTTGCCCCCACTTAATTTTACTAATCATTATTATTTAATTGTTCTAGTTATTTTACTACATGACTATATTACTATATTTTTTTATTTCATATTACTTTTTTACTATATTTTGCTATATTTTACTATATTACATAATTACATTAACAAAGATTTAGTTTTGCAAAATAAAAGTGTTGTTCTTTGTTAGGTCGTGTTATCTAATCCATTAACAAATACATTAGTGCATGTATAAGTAAGCATTAACTAACTAAACTGTTCATTTAAAGAGATGCATTAGAATATGAGTAGTTTAACATTAACAAAGATTAGGTAATGCTTAATGTACATGTTGTTCATTTTTAGTTCATGTTAAATAATGCATTGGCTAACGTTAACTAATACAGCCTTATTGTAAAGTGTTACTGAAAAAACATACAAACAAATCCATGAATGAAAGATGTTTTTGCAGTTTTACTCATAATTATCCACAACGATCACATTACACAAAACTGAAATACTTTTTGACATCCCCCAAAATTTCACGCTTTCAACGGAGCCCATGTCCTAATATCCCCCTTAGTTCACACCCTGGTAGAACATTTATTCATTGCACAAACTGAATTTTTACAACTCTGCCCAAACCACCTCCAGATTGTAGAGGCAGATTTTAGATTGTAGGCTATGTTATTATTATTATAGAGCACGTTTTTGCCAATTTCTAGTTCTGGTATTGTCTTTGTTGACTTTTTAAAAAATGTTTTATTTGTTCTCATCAGGATTTGAACTCTGACCGGGTCAGTGTGTCCTCGCTGGGGTCTGGTGACCCTGACTGCTCCTCTTTGATTGAGAGCGATTTGTGTGTCGATCCTGAAGGGCTGTCCTCCCCACAGAGGGATGCAGCTCAACCCGTCACACGGCCCAGAAGGAGCCCTTACAGGAGCAATAACTGCCTAGAAAGCCCATCCGCGGCACCTCGACTCTTCCGACAGGCCTCCCTCACTGGTGCGTCTGCTGCATTCACTGTTCACCACACTCATGAAATACATTTTTTTGATGCATTATTGTACAGTGCTCAGCATATATGAGTACACCCCTCACAGATGTCTCATTTAAAGGTCTCGTGAAGTGCTTTGAAATATGCATTTTTATTCGATGTCGTAATCTCAACCAAAACATGAAGAGAGGGTGGGACATAGTGTAGCTCCTCCCCTTTTTAAAACACAGCCAATGGCATTTTGTTTAATCACCGCTATGCCAGTGTGAGTGGTTGAGCTCAAATGCATCAAATGAAAAGCAAATGAGAAGCGTCTTGAAGAGGGCAGGGCATGGCAGATACTAGATAGTATTTGATTGTGTATGTTGTAATGAGAAAGTGCAGTGTTAGGTGATGTAAATAAAATTCAATTCAATTCATGTTAATTTCTATAGCGCTTTTACAATGTAGATTGTGTCAAAGCAGCTTATTATAGTTCTAGTAAATTGAAACTGTGTCAGTCCAGTTTTCAGAGTTTAAGTTCAATTTAGTTCAGTTCAGTGTGGTATAAATTTCACTGCTAAAAGTCAAACACTGAAGAGCAAATCCTTCGATGCTCAGCTTCACGACTCCCAACCAAGCAAGCCAGTGACGACAGTGGCGAGGAACAAACAATAAAACTGTCCATTTCTGCAAAGGTGACAAACTACAAGCTTTATATGTTTATATCAGTTTTATATCTTCTAAATGCGAATTTTGTCACAGTTTTGGGGCACACTTGCTTATAGATATCCTAAAAACGAATAATACGGATACTAACATCTAAAAAAAAATTATTTTAAATTAAAATGTTCACTTTGCAACATAGGTCTCAAAGTCAATACCTGGAGGGCCGCAGCTCCGCAGTTTTGCTCCAACCCTGATCAAGCACAGCTGTTCCAACTAATGAAGGTGTTCATGACTCTTTTGAACACCTAGATTATTCGGATTAGCTGTTTGATAGGGTTGGAGCAAAACTGTGCAGAGCTGTGGCCCTCCAGAAATCGAGTTTGAGACCTATGCTTTACAATATTATAATTGTGCATATACATTTGATTACTCAGTACCAAGTCCATAACTGGAACTAATCTAACAAAAAAAACTTACTATCAATGTCCAAAAATGTGTACACCCAAATTAATATTTTGGGGAATAATATTAAATAAAAAATGAATAAACAGGATAAATCAAGAGAAACATAAAAATTGTTGAAATTGTATAGTTTAAATTGCTTTTTTTGTAAAAACGTATTATCATTCTATTCTTAAAGATAGATTATTTTAACGTATATAACTGTTTAATAAATCTGTTTTGTTTAAATGCACCAAAAATATTGCCTTTTTTCACTGAAAAATGGATAAAAAAATGTTTTTCAAAATGGGGTGTACTCATTTATTCTGAGCACTGTATATTTAAAAAAGTACCTAAAAATCCTTAGATAGAATAACTTTAATTTAAAATTGATTTAATATTTAGGATTAAATATGCTGCTAGAATGTTTTTGTTGTATTGTTTATCTGCGCATAGTATTTTTCCTTGGAGTTTTTGACAACTGTTGCATTAAGAGAATATTTAAATAATTTCCTTTACTATAATTACAGTGTAAAATGACAGCGTTGACGCTTATTAATTGGTTTTGTAAAATTAGTAACATATTATAATTATATAATAGATATAAATATTTAAATATATACAGTTGAAATCTGAATTATTAAACCCCCTTTGAACTTTTTTTTTTCTTTTTTTAAATATTTCCCAAATGATGTTTAACAGAGCAAGGAAATTTTCACAGCATGTCTGATAATATTTTTTTTCTTCTGGAGAAAGTCTTATTTGTTTCATTTCGGCAGTTTTAAATTTTTTAAACACCATTTTAAGGTCAAAATCATTAGCCCCTTTAAGCTATATATTTTTTCGATTGTCTACAGAACAAACCAGCTTGAAAAAATATCTAGTAAAATATTATTTACTGTCATCATGGCAAAGATAAAATAAATCAGTTATTAGAAATGAGTTATTAAAACTATTATGATTAGAAATGTGTTGAAAAAAATCTTCTTTCTGTTAAGCAGAAATTGGGGAAAGGGGGGCTAATAATTCAGGTGGGCTAATAATTCTGACTTCAACTGTATATATAAATATAATTACACATAAAAATTTTGGGAAATAATAAAATGTAATAAATATGTATTGAAAGCTAAATAATTTTTCAATTTCACACTTTGTATTTATCAGACACAATATAAATACAGAGTTGTTTGTGTGACATCACCTTCTAATCGGTGATTTAAGGACATGAAGATGAAGTCAGCAAAATGGTGGAACTAAGCAAGATGGCTGAAATCACTTACACCACCTAATAATGTTCGTTTTAAATAACTCGCTCTGTTCAGCCAAATCTTTTAGGTTTCCCTTGAACAACATGGCTAAAAATAGACAGCGTGCAAGTAAATTACCCATCAGGCTCTCTCATGACTAATTCTTGGTATATTCCAGTTGTTAAGATTTCAGTGTCATAGTAATGAAAACGCAGAAAGGATTATATTAGCTTTCTATGCAGTTTTTTTTCTGGGTCATCGTGCATGATGCTCTGGGTAGGTGATTAAACATGTTTTTTGCATTTGAAGAGCCGCGTGTGATTTGTAAGCCTGGTCATTGTTTCAGCTCCAGCAGCTGCAGAAGTAGGCCAGTAGACAGGCCTGTGAGTGTGTCTGGCTCTGCAGTAATGGGGTCTGAGAGGGGCTCTTTAATCAGCCTGACGGGGTTGTTTTTTTGAGTGCTCCCCAATCACTCCCATCCACATACACGCTCTTATCCCAGACTTCTGTAGAGCCTCTCTCCTCTTTCAGTGCCACAGAATTAGCATTCATAATCCCTGCAGGCAATCACCTTGAAATGTGACTTGTTTTTGGAGAAGATTGCTGTCTGATGAAAAACATCATCTCTTTAAAGCTCCTTTTGCAGCAGAGATTGACTGTTGTGTTGTCTTTTGTCCTTCAGGTCCATCGCTGACAGTAATGAAAGCTCTGCAGACTCCAGACACATGCTCTGATTCCAGTTTCAGTCAGTTTACGCAAAGTTATGCTGTTGAAGTGAGTTTTCTTTCATCTAATACCACATATGTTGAAGGTTTACTGTTTGAAGAACATGTTTGTGAAAGGATTACTGTCACTGTTCAATTGTTTGATGAAGTTTTACCTTGCAAATGGCACACATTTTGAAGGATTACCATTCGTATGACACATTTGTTAAAGTATTTCCATTTGAATATCACTTTTGTTGAAGTATTTACGTTTAAATGTCACATTTGTTGAATTATTTACATTTGAATGACGTGTTTGGTGAAGTTTTATTGTCTTAATGACATGCTTGTTAAAGTATTACCATTCGAATGTCATGTTTGTTGAAGTATTTCAATTCGAATGTTACGTTTATTCTACACACAATACCCCATAATGACAATGTGAAAAGAGATTTGTTTGAAATTGTTGCAAATTTATTAAAATTTAAAAACCTTAAAAATCACATGTACATAAGTATTCACAGCCTTTGCCGTGAAGCTCTAAATTGAGCTCAGGTACATTCTGTTTCCACTGATCATTTTTGAGATGTTTCAGCAGCTTAATTGGAATTCACCTGTGGTAAATTCAGTTGATTAGACATGATTTGAAAAAAAAAAAAAAAAAAAAAAAAAAAAAAAAAAAAAATTTATATATATATATATATATATATATATATATATATATATATATATATATATATATATATATATATATATATATATATATGTATGTATGTATGTATGTATGTATATGTATGTATGTATGTATGTATATGTATGTATGTATGTATGTATATATATGTATGTATGTATGTATGTATATATATATATATATATATATATATATATATATATATATATATATATATATATATATATATATATATATATATATAGGTCCCAGGGTTGACCGTGCATGTCAAAGCACAAACCAAGCATGAAGACAAAGGAATTGTCTGTAGACCTCCGAGACAGGATTGTCTCGAGGCACAAGGCTGGGGAAGGTTACAGAAAAATTTCTGCTTCTCTGAAAGTTCCAATAAGCACAGTGGCCTCCATCATTGGTAAGTGAAAAATGTTTGAAACCACCAGGACTCTTCCTAGAGCTGGCCGGCCATCTAAGCTGAGTGATCCGGGGAGAAGGTCCTTAGTCAGGGAGGTGATCAATATCAGTAATCACTCTGTCTGAGCTCCAGCGTTCTTCTGTGGAGAGAGGAGAACCTTACAGAAGGACAACCATCTTTCCAGCAATCCACCAATCAGGCCTGTATGGTAGAGTGGCCAGAGGGAAGCCACTCCCTGTCTGGAATTTGCCAAAAGGCATCTGAAGGACTCCCAGACCATAAGAAACAAAATTCTCTGATCTGATGACACTAAAATTGAACTCTCTGGAGTGAATGCCAGGCGTTACGTTTGGAGAAAACCAGGCACCGCTCATCACCAGTCTAATACCATCCCTACAGTGAAGCATGGTAGTGGCAGCATCATGCTGTGGGGATGTTTTTCAGTCGCAGGAACTGGAAGACTAGTCAGGATAGAGGGAAATATGAATGCAGCAATGTACAGAGACATTGTGAATGAAAACCTGCTTCAGAGTGTTCTTGACCTCAGCCTGAGGCGACGGTTCATCTTCCAGCAGGACAATGACTCAAAATACACCACCAAAATATCAATGGAGAAGCTTCACAACAACTTAGTGAATGTCCTTGAGTGGCCCAGCCAGAGCCCAGACCCAAATCCTATTGAACATCTCTGGAGAGATCTGAAAATGGTTGTACACAGCCGCTTCCCATCCAACCTGATAGAGCTTGAGAGGTACCGCAAAGAGGAATGGGCAAAGATTCCCAAAGACAGGTGTGCCAAGCTTGTGGCATCATATTCAAAAAGACTTGAGGCTGTAATTGCTGCCAGAGGCGCATCAACAAAGTTTTGAGCAAAGGCTGTGAATACTTCTGTACATGTGATTTTTCAGCTTTTTTATTTTTAATAAACAATTTCAAAAACTCTTTTTTCACATTGTCATTATGGGGTATTGTGTGTAGAATTTTGTGGAAATAAATTAATTTAATCTATTTTGGAATCAGGCAGTAACATAAAAAAATGTGGAAAAAATGAAGGGCTATAAATACTTTCCGGATGCACTGTATTTCCATTTTAATGTCACATTTGTTGACGTATTTCCATTCGAATGTTACATTTGTAGAAGTATTTCCATTTGAATGTGACGTTTGTTGAAGTATTTCCATTCGAATGTCGCCTTTAAGGCAAACCTGACCTTTAAGTCATTTCAGGCCTGACGACTGACACGTCTGGTGTATTCTATAGTCTTTGATGGTAGTTGAAGTATTTCTATTTGAGTTACATGTTTCTTGAAGTATTACCACTTAAATCACCTTTGTTGAAGTGTTACTGTTTGAATGAGATATAAGGTTTACTACAGCTGGAGGCATGAATGTTAACTTTGATTTTCAAGGTCCGTATGTCGAGTTGTTCTCGCTGCAACACCTGTGAGAGTTTGGTGTATGATGAAGAGATCATGGCTGGCTGGACAGCCGACGACTCAAACCTTAACAGCACATGTCCTTTCTGCGGCTCTCCATTTCTGCCTCTGCTCAATGTGGGCATCACAAACATGGGTGACCAAGAAAGGTAATTCAGTCTCAAATCAAAACAATTAATATTTCTTCAGAGATATGGAGTTTTTCAGACAGTTTTTTTCTGTATTTCTTAGATCACCTTGTCAAGATACAAGTTCTGGCCAGACAGAAAGAGAAGATGAGCTACCAGAGGTTTATGATGCCTCTAGCAAGGACAAAAAAGACCCTGTAAGGATGATTTTCTCAGTTTTAAATTTCATTACCTTTTAGTGTTTTGTAAAGCAATTTTGTTCTCATCGTGTATTTATTATGGTATATACAATGATTTGAATAGCATTTTACTGTATTTTCTGGAATATAAGTAGTGCAATTGATGTCAAGTACACAAAACATTGATTTAGTGCCAACTAAGAGAGCTCGATTTAAAATGTAATGATGCATTACCCGACATCTGTAATTTCAATTTGTTTAGACTAATGAATTTATTAGATTAATGAATGTTTGTCATTTTTGTGCTGTTCTGAATGCCAAAGATTTAATGTTTAAATTTAAATGTATTTTTTGGGGTGTAATAGATATGAGAGGAGCTGAAAAACTGCTGTATGTGCTGTTCCAAGATAATTATAGTCAGGATGAACCATAAAACTAAAATCTATTCTAACTGAAAAACTGAAAATGGTAAACCATTAAAGAAATATATAGATTTTTTAGCTATTTGCCAACAAGATATGTATAATTTTCATGTAGTTTAACTTGAAACTACAATGGTTAAAACTAAAATAAAATGAATAAAATTACATATACCTATTAAAAAATCAAACTAATAACAAAATTAAAATTAAAATATAAAACTATTAAAATTAAAACATAATATCAACTTATAACCTATAAACCATTATTAAAAACTGCAATATATTTTGTAAACATTTCCTTTCATTTGCAGTATTTTACACAACTTCTGAATTTAATAGATTACATTAGATTAAACTTTATTGTCATTACACATGTACAAGGGAATGAAATGCAGTACAAGGCAACAAAATGCAGTAATAGTAAAATGTTACACCTCAATGCAACTTATATATTTGTTTGTCTCCCAGCAATTTCCATTCAAAATCTTTTTTGACTTAAATGCAACATCCTTATAAAAATAGAATGATGTAATATTCTAGTGCTATGTTTGTTAGTTGAGTTGATTGTGCTGGTAGTTATTTAGTTGTTTGTATGGTGTAGGAGGCAGTGACCGTGCCATACCTGAGTCCTCTGGTCCTCTGGAAAGAGCTGGAGAGTCTGCTGGAGAATGAGGGGGATCAGGCCATCTCCTCTGCAGCCATTGTAGATCATCACCCCATCGTCTTCTGGAACCTGGTGTGGTTTTTCCGTCGCCTTGATCTTCCCAGCAGCCTCCCGGGTCTCTATCTGACCTCCAAACACTACTGTAGAGATACTCTGGTGAGTCTTTCAGGAGTAACGTGATGTCTATGTGGTTATCTGTTGCTGTTGGTGATGTGTAAGTTGTTGGTTATGTCATTTGCAGGTCTCTATAACAGCCTGGGTTAATGCTATTTATGTGTTTTTATTTTCTCAGCAGTCGCAGCAAAGTTGTGCCTCAGAGGACAGTAAGAACGTGTTGGTCCAGATTCTTTGGGACAATCCCAGACTGCACCAGGACCACATTCAGCCCTGCTACCTGCTCTGGAAATCATATTGTAAGATTATTTCCTACAAAATCTTTCACACACTGAAAATTCAGGTTTATGAATGTAAATGTGTTAAGTGCAAAATCAATTATTATTAATGTTAATATTATTATCTAGAGTCTATTATTGCTATTATAGTTTAGTAGTGATTACATAGCTTAAGTCACAATTTATTTTAAAATACAATTCTCACTATATCCAACAATAAGTATGACTTAATGTTGGTTAAAGCTCAATAAACACCTAATTTGCTGTGTATTATTATTGATTTTATTGTTTTTGGGTTTAGTTATTGGGTAGGATTAGAGATGTAGAATAAGGGATCTACTTTATAAGGACAAGTACACAGCCAATATCTTAATAATAAGTCAATATTTAATAATGAGAATTGGTACTTAAACTAAAGTGTTACCTTAGTTTTGTAAAATGTGCAGACATTTCACAGTAATTCTGCTTTTAATATTCAATTATAACCAGAAAAATTAATTTGCAGTAACTAGAAAAATTAAGTTGCTATAACTAGAAAAAAAATGTTATGTGAACTAGAACAAAATGTAGTTATTGGAACTAGATCAATTGAGTTGCAGTAACTAGAAAAATTAGGTTATTTGAACTATAAGATCCAATAACTAGAAAAAAAATAAGTTGCAGTGACTAGAAAAATTAAGTCATTTGAACTAGAACTATTAAGATGCCATAACGTGAAAAATTAAGTTGCTGTAAAAAAATTGTTATGTGAACTAGAACAAAATTTAGTTATTTAAACTAGAAAAATAAGTTGCTTCAACTAAAAAAATTAAGTTGCTGTAACTAGAAAAAATAGTTATGTGAACTAGGAAAAATAGTTATTTGAACTAGAAAAATTAAGTTGCAGTAACTAGAAAAATTAAGTTGCTCTAACTAGAAAAAAAATAGTTATGTGAACTAGGAAAAATAGTTATTTGAACTAGAAACATTAAGTTGCAGTAACTAGAAAAATGAAGTTGCTCTAACTAGAAAAAATTGTTATGTGAACTAGAACAAAATGTAGTTATTGGAACTAGATCAATTAAGTTGCAGTAACTAGAAAATTAAGTTATTTGAACTATAAGATCCAATAACTAGAAAAAAATAAGTTGCAGTAACTACAAAAATTAAGTCATTTGAACTAGAACTATTAAGATGCCATAACTTGAAAAATTAAGTTGCTGTAACAAAAATTTTTTTATGTGAACTAGAACAAAATGTAGTTATTTAAACTAGAAAAATAAGTTGCTGTAACTAAAAAAAATTAAGTTGCTGTAACTAGAAAAATAGTTATGTGAACTAGGAAAAATAGTTATTTGAACTAGAAACATAAAGTTGCAGTAACTAAAAAAATTAAGTTGCTGTAACTAGAAAAAATAGTTACGTTAACTAGAAAAAAAATTGTTATGTGAACTAATGTGAACTAGAAACGTTAAGTTGGGGTAACTAGAACTAATAAAACCTTATTGTAAAGTGTCACCAGTATTTATATATTTTGTTTCAGTTCGTTTGAAAATTTGAATTTATTTGTTTCCGTTTTTTTTCTAAGCTTTCATCTAATATTTTTATATAAGTTCTATTTAAATGACTAAAAATTATTTCTAAGTATTACAGTTTAGTTTTAGTTGACAATACCACTTATGCCAGTAATCAAGAATCAAAAAACCTTTCAAAGTTTAGAAAAATCATTAAATATATTAAAGTGATTTAGGACTCAGTAGTATTACCATTATACACAGGTATTGTCCATCTACATGATAATGAGTTGATGTTTATTTGTTTGTTTGTAGGCTCGAGCACTGCAGTGTCTTCTGGTCTGAATGAGGATGAACAGGCTGTGAGTCTGGAGCTGCTGCAGACGCTGGTGAAGAACATCCAGAAGAATGATGTTTATCAGCCCATGAGCCTCATACTGCAGCTGCTGGGCTCCAGGCTGGGCTTCAGCAGACAGCGGTATGAGAACCAAACCTCTGCTTCACATGTTCAAGAAACACAGGTCTTGACAAGCTAATCTTGATTACTCATTTGTCTTTCCTTTTTCATCTGCAGGAGCTTGTATAGAGACATCCTGTTTCTGTCTTTAGTGGCTTTGGGCAAGAGTAGCATAAATATCGGTAAGCAAATGATTATTATGATCACTTATTTTATTTTGCATTTAGATTCTAATGCTGGGTCTACACCAAAAGTATTCACATGAGTAAATTACAAAGTCAGTGCATGCATGTGATTACAGACGAATTATCATTATCATATGACGTGAAATGTGGAATGTGTTTGCTGCGAATTCGCCTCAGTCGTGTCTACCACACAAGTTTAAATAATTGAACTCAAATGGAAAAAAAAGATTTGCATGAGGGGAAAAACATCCCACAAGTTAAATAGAGTGATTGACATGGTATTTTAAATGCATTCAAATACAATTTATATTAATATAAAAAAAAATTAATTGCTTCATAGTTTTTAGTGTTCATTAATAATTAATAAATGAAATAATAACATAGTGGGCATCATGGTGGCGCAGGTGGTAGCACGATCGCCTCAGAGCAAGAAGGTCGCTGGTTCGAGCCCCGGCTGGGTCAGTTGGCATTTCTTTGTGAAGTTTGCATGTTCTTCTCGTGTTGGCGTGGGTTTTCTCCGAGTGCTCTGGTTTTCCCCAGAGTCCAAAGACATGTGGTACAGGTGAATTGAATAAGCTAAATTGTCTGTAGTGTATGTGTGTGAATGTGACAGTGTATGGGTGTTTCCCAGTGTTGGGTTGCACCTAGAAGGTTCATTCCGCTGTGGCGGCCCCATAATAATTAAGGGACTAAGCCAAAAAGAAAACGAATGAATGAATAATAAATTAGTAATGGAAATTTATTTTAAAAAAACAAGAAATCCAAACAGTTTCACTTTGTAAATTTGCTGTTAAATGTTGTTTTATTTTTAAAAAAAAATTTTATTATTTATTTTTTTAAAAGGAATAAAATGATTACATATTATTTATTATTAGGATTAAATTGATCAAACTCCACAACAAAGATTTTTAATTGTTGTCAAAAAAAGCTGTTCTTTTGATCTTTCAAGGGATAGTTTACCTAGAAATTAAAATTCTGTCATCATTTCACACCCTTTATTTGTTCAAAACCCTTTTGAGTTTCTTGCGTTGAAAACAAAAGAAGATATTTCGAAAAATGCTGATAGCTGGCACCCATTGACTATTTGATTTATTTATTTTTTTCCACTATGGAAGTGAACGGGTGCCAGCAGCAGCCAATCTTCAAAATATTTAGGTTTGCAGAAGAAAGAAACTTTTGGGTGAACTATCCCTTTAAATAAAAGTAACCCCAAAAATATTATATTTTTTCAACATTAAAAAATGTTTTTTAATTAAAAAATCAACATATTAATATATCTGAACAATCATGTGACACTAAAGACTGGAGTAATGCCTGCCAAAAATTCCGTTTTGCCATCACTACATAAATGAAGTTTATTTCTAAACTCATTTTGAGAGGATCACGTGCTTATGATTGTTCTCAGCTGCTCCCGCATCAGCTCATGATTGATTCTCCAATCAGATGATTCCTAACTCACAATAAATAACCAGAGTTTTCCTATCTCAATATGTTCGTCCTGAAGAATCCCCCCTACCTACCACTACACCCCCCTCCCCTCCAGATGGGCGACACGGCGCTGATAAGCACTGTTGCCTTACAGCAAGCATGTCTCTGGTTAAAGCCCCTACTTAACCAGAGGACACTTCTGTGCGGAGTTTGCTCGTTCTCCCCGTGCTCACATGGGTTTTCCCCGGGTTATCCAGTTTCCTCCTACAGTCCAAAAACATAGGGCTCTTTTCCGTGACAGCATGCCAAACAAGCTTTATTATCAATCATCAGCTAAGTGTTAACTCTTGAAATGGAATTTTAAAAAGTTCACACTTAGATATAATGGCTGATGATGTTAGCAGATTTGGCATGCTGTACTGTGAGAGAAACCTGAGCTCGGAGGTAAGGGGGTACAAGATCAGGTAGTTCTCGAGAGCTTCCCCAATTCGTTTAGCCTATTCCTTGATTAACAATGACAGCTATACTGTATAGGAATGGACCGCCAACCACACCAGTGCATACTCACATAGAGATGCTCAGTACTAAAGTGCTTGTGACTGTTACTATTATTTAATTCACTTATGTCCCATTGACTGTGGGAGGAAACCAAAGTACCCTGGGAAAACCGATGCGAACACTGGGAGAGCACGTAAAATCTGCACAGAAATGCTGACTGGCCCAGCTAGGACTTGAACCAGTGACCTTCTTGCTGTGAGGCAGCAGTGCTAGCCACTGAGCCGCCGTATCCTGAATTAAACTAGAAAAGACAAGGAGGGAGAAGGGGTGGATGGGGGGGGGTCTTCCAAAATGAAGATAAGGAAGTAAAGTCAGGCAGGATATTTATGTTGAGTTTGGAATGATCCGATTGGCTAGCTAATGATTACTGATGGGAGACCAGCCGCGATCAATCATATTATGTGCTCATTTTCCAAATTAGTTTGTGAAACTTCACTTAATAAAATCTTTGGTCAAGTAAAATCTGCATTGTTGATTTTAAAACTAGAAAAATCTTTCCTAACCCTAATCTCTTCATATCATCTTTCTTTATTCCTATCCAGATGCATTCGACCGTGAATACAAAACAGCGTACGACCGTTTGACGCCCAGCCAAGTCAAGATGACCCACAATTGTGACCGTCCACCCAGCGCTGGAGTCATGGAGTGCAGACGAACCTTCGGCCTTCCCAGTCTGTGATTCAATCCTCACATCCATCACATCGAAAACCATCCAAAGACGAAACACTTTCACTTTCATCTCAACCAAAGCTACCTCCGGCTCCCCTGAGGTCTCTTTTGAAACATCCCCTATTCTGTCAATCTGACTGTTCTCCATCTAATGGACACTTTATATAATCAACCATCACATTCTCCCCCCTCCTTTAACTCTTCCGTCTGCTAACGTCTTGAAAAGTTGACGTCGAATTGAAATCGCCCTGCACCGCTCAGGTAAACTTGAGTTCAGAGAGTCATTTGCTGCTTTGACACAATCCACATTGTAAAAACGCTACAGAAATGTGTAGATTAGGAGCAATATCATTGTGCTCAGGTCATTTCCACCCGCTCTGAGCGAAAGGCAGGGTGAAATTGGGACCAGTAGCTGTAGAACAATCAAAATCCATCACGTTTAGGAAGCACAATGAGCGCAAACACAAAAAAAAAAAACGTCTTGTATATTTCACACGCGAAGAGACTTTGTGTACATACGTCTTATTATTTTGAATATTTGTATTATACAGTTATATTTTAAAACTGGAATTTGCTATAATCGACGTGTCTCCATTTGTAAAGACTATATATATATGCTGTCGGTAACGTGTCGGTTTTGTTTCGTCGTCCTGGTCCTGGAGACCAGCCGTGTGGTGACCGTCGGTGACACTGTCGTCTTGAGGTACTGAACTGGACCAAATATAAACTCGGACTCACGGTTTACATGTTGAGGAGTGTGTTTGATGGCGATTTGAACTGAGAAATGCCTTACCTTGGGGCGAAAAGCTGTACGGATTATGGAGATTAATTTCCAACAGGGTATAACGAGTAGTATAGAGACATTTAAAGAATCAATGGACTGTTATTATGAATATGAAGTCAGCATTTTACACCCACCTGCAGATCCAGTGTGTTTGCCATGAAGGTACTTGATTTTAGTTCATTCTGCTTTGTATTATGCAAAGTATTGTGTAAGAGACATAAAACAAAGTACCTGAAGCATACAAGCGCTTCAATTAATTGTGTGACATGTAATAACTAATAGAAACACGTTTCTGGCATGGATTTAAAAAGGTAATTGTGACATTATTATGACAGTTGGGAATACTCACAATTTTGGCTTTTCCACTCAGAATTGCGAACTAAAGAACGGGAGTGGGGTTTGGTTGCACAAACTGAAGAGCGGGGGGGGCGTGGAATTCCGGGAGTTTTCCGGGAGACAAAACAATACGGGAGATGGGTCTGAAATACGGGTGACTCCCGGGAAAAACGTGAGTGTTGGCAGGTATGAGTTAGCCATGTTGCCATGTACGTCGGTGACTTGAGACGCAAAGAGGAGTTGACCATGACGACGTGGTTGAGTATGGCGAAGAACGGTTGCAGAAAGTGAATAAGACAAAATCAGAAGCCAAAAAATAAAACAAACAAGTAAATAACAGGGTGAGAATGTGGTAAAACGTGCTAAAAAATCTGGCAGGGGCTTTTTTTCTGGATTGCTTTTTAAAACTGTCAGTTGGGTTTAGGGAAGTGGGTGGGCGGGTGCTTTTAAAAAACACTATCGGTTGATTTTAGGGAAGGGGGTGGGTGAGGTTACTGCTCAAAACGTAAAATAGTTACGTTTCCTCGTGATATCAGGCTGTAACAACTGTACATTCTCAGATCTGTGACGGATATCTTTCAATTGCAAGTTCATATTTCACAATTATAAGAAAAAAATGCCTATAAAGTTACAGTTTCAAAAAATAAAGATGCAAATAAATAAACCCAGATTCTTTCTTCTTGCGATTCAGAGTTCATATCTTACACATTTGAGTTTATATCTCACAATTCTGAAACTGTAAGGAAAGAAGTCATTATTAATTGCTATAAAAATACAAGAGTTGCGTTTACCTATTTAATACCATGGCAGTAGCAGACATCTGTAATAACTGGAATATTTCAATACTGCTCATTTTTTGAATCATGATGTTAACTATGAAGTTGCACTTTGAGTCTGTTTGCTTGATAAGAGGATTTAAGCACTCCTGACAAGCGTGTGGATTATGGAGCGATAATACATATAATTACACACGATGATGACAGTGATATTAATGCCTCGAGCGGAGAAAAACATAATACTGCCCTAAATGTTTTGGTACAAAAATGAAATCGACCTGATGCTGTGTAAAACTACAAAATCTAAAATGAAATGACACTGCTGTTAATGTTTTAGCAGTTTTTCTATCACCTGCTTTTTACGTCCGTATGGCATGATAGTGAAGCAAGCTAACGCAGTTAATGTGGTTCATTTTTGTTTGTTTTTTTGATAAATGATTTAATGTTAGGGCAATGTGCTTTACATATCACTCCTTTTGTTACTTCTATTTATACTTGTATATATCATTTTTGTCAGATCTGAGCCAGATCTGTGAAATTGTTTAGAAATGTATATAAATAAATACACTTAAGTCAACCGCAGTATGTCTGTGTTTCTGATTTGTTTCACATTTGAAACCCCATTTAATTTTGCGTCGAACCAACAAGTAAATATATTTACAACAACACGACGTGTGACATTCATAAAAACAGAATAATAGCAATCCTTTCGTCTATTCAGTACTGAATTCAAACACCAGCGTGAGATTGGTATGCAAATTCATTACTGATTACATTAGAATTTGTCTATGAGAGTCTATGAGGAAAAAAAATGAAGTGTACTTTACATACAGCACAAGATCTGCTTTTAAAAATGCCTGCTAATGATATCCTTTTCCATGTTACAAAAATAAGTCCATTGCAGAATGTGATTAAATTACATCATTTACAATAAGCTCACGATTTCTCTCGATGTAGTCAACTCTGCAGACACTGTTACAAAAGAACCATAGCTATCGGAGAACCCACAACATCAAATAATACACTCATGATAATAAAAAAAAAAAATCAAAAAACAATTCTTATATGTTGTAAAATGCAATCTTTTGTCGATGGACAAAATTAAAGCAACATTGTGTTGCAGTGTGTCTTTGTACAATCCCAATAGTATTAAATCCCATGTAAAATATCTGTTAATGAAGAGTTCCCTGTAGCTTGTGATTTACACATGTTTGTTATTCCAGGGTGTCCACGGGGACTTAAAAAGTATTAAAAGTTGATAAATCAATTATGAGAAAATTAAGGCCTTTAAAAGGTGATAAAAAGTCTTAACGAGGTCTTAAATTTTGTTCAAGCGTTGACTCCAAATAACGCATAAATATATTTCCTCGATTGGTTCGGGCCGGATGCATCCAGCCAAGCTCCTCTGTCCGGGTGATGTCAAACGCGGGAAGGTGATTTGACACTCTCCACACGTAGCGAAACCATGGAGCAGATCTATTCAATTGGCGGCTTGCGAGGCAATTTGTTTCGGCCATTCAAATAGTGTGACCAAAACATCAAAAATAAATTTAGTTCAGTCAAAAAACAGCCGCTATAGTCAGTGGCGTAGCGCAAAATGACTATATAATCGTATAACCAAAATCTATCATTGTTGCATCCATAATTGTTATGCAGTTCAAAACATAACATATGAACGTGTCTGAATGTAGAAGAGGCCTACTTAAGCAATGCACTGCTTTTGTTGTGCTATAAGATACAGCATTTGAATGTTTGTAAAAAGCCACATTGTACAATGCACTGTTATGTAGTTTCAAAATACAATATATTAACATTTTAATGTAGAAAAATACAACATGGGTGTCTTAAGGAGCAAAAATACAACATACAGTTGAAGTCAGAATTATTAGCCCCCCTTTGATTATTAGCATTTTATTTCAGAGACTGACAATTGGTCAGAATAGGAGATGTTTTCATTTTTTTGCAATTGAAAATCAGGGGGTGACGCGGTGGCGCAGTAGGTAGTGCAAAAATACAACATACAGTTGAAAATAGAATTATTAGCCCCCCCTTTGATTTTTTTTTCTTTTTTAATATTTCACAAATTATGTTGAACAGAGCAAGGAAATTTTCACAGTATGTCTGATAATATTTTTCTTCTGGAGAAAGTCTGATTTGTTTTATTTTGACTAGAATAAAAGCAGTTTTTAATTTTTTATACACCATTATAAGGTCAAAATTATTAGCCCCTTTAAGCTAATTGTTTTTTCTATAGTCTACAGAACAAACCATCATTATACAATAACTTTCCTAATTACCCTAACCTGCCTAGTTAACCTAATTAACCTAGTTAAGCCTTTAAATGTCACTTTAAGCTGTATAGATGTGTCTAGAAAAATATCTAGTAAAATATTATTTACTGTCATCATGGCAAAGATAAAATAAATCAGTTATTAGAAATGAGTTATTAAAACTATTATGTTTAGAAATGTGTTGAAAAAATCTTCTCTCCGTTAAAAAGAAATTGTGGAAAAAAATAAACAGGGGGACTCATAATTCTGACTTCAACTGTACATGCTGTTCAACTGTTACATGCTGTTGTGTCATCACTCATATTGCAAGTCATATCTCTCCGGCTCTTCATTTGGGATGCTTTTAATGAACTGCCCCTATGACAAACTAATTGAATAGCCCTGTCATTGACCAAAACAGACGGCAAAGTGGAATAATGCAAGTTTGCGTACTCCTGGTTGGAGAAAGACGAGTTTAAACAGTGGCTTAAACCTGTCACTGAAAACAAACATGTAATTTATTCTTTCAAGGTTTGTTTCTTTCGAGCTTATTTAAGTTCTGCTGCACGGTTGTGTTCTATAGATTTACTTAACTACAACTGTATATTAAGTTAAAGGTTTGATACTGATTAAAACTTGAAGTGGCGACGAGGTCTTAAAATATTCTGAGAAGGTCTTTAAAAAGTCTTAAAAAGGTATTGAAATTTCCTTTAGGATTCCTGCAAATACCCTGTATTCTGTAAAGCTCTGATATATTTACTTCAGAGACAATTGGTCAGAATAGGACATTTTTTAATTTTTTTGCATTTGAAAATCAGGGGGGCGATGCGGTGGCGCAGTAGGTAGTGCTGTCGCCTCACAGCAAGAAGGTCGCTGGTTCGAGCCTCGGCTGGGTCAGTTGTCGTTTCTGTGTGGAATTTGCATGTTCTCCCCGCGTTCGCGTGGGTTTCCTCCGCGTGTCTAAAAAATAATATATACATCTCTGAAACCATGCCACCTTATTTGTTTATTCTATGCAAAAGAATGTTCTAAAATGTATTTAAATTTGGGCGAAATGTCATGAGTAGTTTACAGAATAAAATAAAAGTTATGCAGGCTAATGGTTAGAGCATAGATCTCAAACTCAAATCCTGGAGGGCCGCAGCTCTGCACAGTTTTGCTCCAATCCTATTCTAAGACAGCTGATCCATCTAACCAAGGTGTTTAGAAGTAGTCTTGAACACGTTGATTAGTTGGATCAGGTGTGTCTGATTAGGGTTGGAGCAAAATTGTGCAGAGCTGCGGCCCTCCAGGATTTGAGTTTGAGACCTATGAGTTAGAGAGTTGAACGCGTAACCTGAAGATGGCGTAACTATACAAACTCATTCATTCATTCATTCATTTATTTTCCTTTGGCTTATTCATCAGAGGTCGCCACAGTGGAATGAACCGCCTATTCCGGCATATGTTTTACACAGCAGATGCCCTTCCAGCTGCAGCCCAGTACTGGGAAACATCCATACACTCTCACATTCACACACACACACACATACACTACGGCCGATTTTGATCATCCAATTCACCTATAGTTCATGTCTTTGGACTGTGGGGGAAACTGGAGCACCTGGAGAAAACCCACGCGAACATGGAGCGAACATGCAAACTCCACACACAAATGCCAACTGGTCCAACTGGAACTCGAACCAGTGACCTTCTTGCTGTGAGGCCACAGTGCTAACCACTGAACCACAATGCCGCCACTATACATAATTGTAAATCCATTGAATTAATTTTTGCATCATCATTTACCTACCAACCTAGACATTATTTACATTTTTTGATGTCTAAAATGTCAATAAAAATCACTTTAAACTGCAGATTTATAGTAATTATTGCAATTGATCCTTCGCAAAGCCCAGCCCTCATTCTCAACATCGGTATCAGCCATATCCTCTATCAATTTGTGCACTCCCCTGGGTAATAGTGAATAATTTCAGAAAAACGCTGACATCTTAAACTAGACTAAACAACAATGCATCTATGAAATTATAAGAGACAGTAAACATTAAGACATTTGCTGCGTCCCAATTTGCATACTATCCATCCTAAATAGTATTCCAAAATATAATTAGTATGTCCAAAACCATAGTATGCTGAAAAGAGTAAGCCAAAGGTTCCCGGATGGTCTACTATTTCCGGTAAAAATTCGAAGTGTAGAAGCGTCCATACTCTAACTGCTTATATTGCTCACAGTACATTGCGAGTTGGATGTGAATTCAATTAGAAATGCAAACTCGGGTCAAAAGTGTAAATAAATTACAAGCATGGCGGACACACAAGACCAAATGTCAAGTAGAGAGGCTTCGGCAAAGTCCCTTTAAGGCAAGTCATTTCACTCGGCGGCCATCTTTAAAACGCCTCCCGGGCAGTATGCTCGGCCATTCTGTTTGAATATGGAAACATCAAATTCTCCAAAACTGCTTGCCAAGCTTACGATTGAATTTCATATTAGGAATCACCAATAAAAAAAACAACAACAACTGTCTCTTTAGTTTCATTTCTAAACGTCTAAATCACACAAAATCTGCAGAAGCTCACGTCTGGTCCGAGCCCCTCCCCCAGAGTATCGTCAGTCTATTCACCTTATTCTCCGTGTGCGAGCGGGCGCAGCCATTTGAATCTTTTTGGCATCACTTCACTTCCATTCATTTTTAGACATTAAAAACAGCTCGTTCTGCTGCTTGATGTTGCAAACTGAAACTTTCTTATTATATTACTCTACTTTGTCTGTATAGTCATGCAAACACTTGTTTGTAGAGCAAGTAGTTTGACCGTTTTCTGCCGTTTATTATTTCTAGTCATTTCTCCCATAGGGAGCTGAATCGGAATTTCTAAAACAATCGCAAAAATGAACACACTTCCGCATTGAAGAATAAGGTCAATAGTGATCGATGATTGGCTCCTGTACTAGAATGTGGGCTTTTTTCACCATATAGTGATCGGTGATTGGGTCCTGTACTAGAAGGTGGGCTTTTTTCACCATATAGTGATCGATGATTGGCTCCTGTACTAGAATGTGGGCTTTTTTCACCATATAGTGATCGGTGATTGGGTCCTGTACTAGAAGGTGGGCTTTTTTCACCATATAGTGATCGATGATTGGCTTCTGTACTAGAAGGTGGGATTTATTCGGCATATAGTGATCGATGATTAGCTCCTGTACTAGAAGGCGGGATTTATTCAGCATATAGTGATCGATGATTAGCTCCTGTACTAGAAGGTGGGCTTTTTTATTCACCATATAGCGATTGATGATTGGCTCCTGTACTAGAAGGCGGGATTTATTCACCATATAGTGATCGATGATTGGCTCCTGTACTAGAAGGTGGGCTTTTTTCACCATATAGAGATCGATGATTGGCTCCTGTACTAGAAAGCGGGCTTTTTTTTTCACCATATAGCGATCGATAATTGGCTCCTGTACTAGAAGGCGGGATATATTCGGCATATAGTGATCGATGATTGGCTCCTGTTCTAGAAAGCGGGCTTTTTTTTTCACCATATAGCGATCGATAATTGGCTCCTGTACTAGAAGGCGGGATATATTCGGCATATAGTGATCGATGATTGGCTCCTATACTAGAAGGTGGGGTTTTTTCACCATATATTGATCGGTGATTGGCTTCTGTACTAGAAGGTGGGCTTTTTTTTACTATATAATGATCGATGATTGGCTCCTGTACTAGAAGGTGGGCTTTTTTATTCACCATATAGCGATCAATGATTGGCTCCTGTACTAGAAAGCGGGATTTATTCAGCATATAGTGATCGGTGATTGGCTCCTGTACTAGAAGGTGGGCTTTTTTCACCATATAGTGATCAATGATTGGCTCCTGTTCTAGAAAGCGGGCTTTTTTTTCACCATATAGAGATCGATAATTGGCTCCTGTACTAGAAGGCGGGATATATTCGGCATATAGTGATCGATGATTGGCTCCTATACTAGAAGGTGGGGTTTTTTCACCATATATTGATCGATGATTAGCTCCTGTTCTAGAAGGCGGGCTTTTTTCACCATATAGAGATCGATGATTGGCTCCTGTACTAGTAGGCGGGGCTTTATTCACCATATTGACAGTTACACTTTTCCCCATTCAAAAAGATACGAGTGAAATGTCTTGTGTATTCTATAGTCTTTGGCTTCTGTAAAGTTTTTTGATTGACTATTAAATAAGATCTAGCCAACTGGAAAATATTTCAATCACGTTTCTCATGTTATATTTCATCTGCAACAACAATGTGAACTTATATCAAAATATGTTTGGACATTAACTTCTGAATGCATAATTATCCAAAGACCTGAGAAGATTTGCCTCCATGAAAGACTCGCAAACGGCAGATTAACCTGCTGCTGCTTCTCCAAAAATGTAGGTAATTAAATATGAAAGATGTGCCGAGATGATTGACAGGAAACGTAATTATGCAACATACCATCTGTTAATGAGGAAGTAGTATGTCCCAAAGCTTGCATACTCTTCGGTTACACACTCAAAAGTATGTACTTTTCCTTCACAAAAAAAGTACATACTTTTAGGGCGTAATATAAGTATGAAAAATGGGACGCAGCAATTGTTTACCTTGGTCTCTAGACTTTTTTTGTCCAGAATATCTGGGTACTGGCGTTGCAAGTCCCATAGAAGCACATTTTCATAATTGTTCATGATAATCGATGCTCTTACTCTACTACACTTGGTTTGTCAGACTGTATTGTTTGTCGGACAAAATGGCGGACAGTGATGCAGGCACTGATTGATTGGCTAGGTCGCATGTCAATCAAACTGCAGAAAGAGGGTCAATTCAAAAGCTGAAAACACACATAAATCACAATCTACAGGCAACTCTTAATGAACAGACATTTTTAAAGTTTGCACTCATAAATCATAAAGGGAGAATGTGAGAAAAATGTGATTTCTCCATATGTAGCACTCGTGGCCCTGTCTCAAATGGCACACTTGACATGGCCTTTGATTATGCCCTCATAATCATAGTGTGTTTGCTAAGTCGACAGTACAGTAGGGTGTCCTATTTGTATTTTACAGTTCAAAAGAGTGTTCAACAGCGCCTCCGTATGTGGGCTCAATGTGCCCTTTTGCAAAGCCCACACTGGGGAGCCCACATGCAGTCTATCACCCAACAATCCATACCCCATTCCTTCAACAAACAGTGGATACCAAAAATAGTAGCCATTTGGGACAGGGCCTGTGACTCGACTGTGATGTTACCTTAAAAAAATACATTATGCCCAGTTATTGCATCCCTTTACAAAAAAACAATCTTGCGTAATACAGAAGAAGTCAACACAGCGAGTCCAGGGACACTTTAAAAATACCATTACGTTACATTGAGCTCAGATGGAGACGGGACACACGATGATTCGATCCTCCAGCATGACACTGAGCACCAGGAACACAAAGTAGAGGATGAACATGGTGAAGCCCAGCACTTTGTTCATCCTCCATTTACAGGCAGCGATGGAAATAATGACGAAGAGGAGCATGAGGAAGAGCAGCACGATGGCACAGAACAGCCCATTACTGCTCACGGGCACCGGGGCAAGGGAATGGAAGAACGAGAACATCAGCCAGGGCACCGGCAGCCTGTGACAGGGACACAATTACAACTGGTTAGAAACAGAGAAAGTAACTTTTTAAATATCAGGTGCGTCCCAAATCACACACTACTCTACTCTATGCCCTTTTTGGAGTGTATATATAAGTACACTCCAAAATGACTTTTGCTGCTTGTTCAGTCTACTAATTTAAAATGAGTTGAAACAACCCAGCAGGTACAGGATGTCAACATGACGTCAGATTGACATTGTACCCCAAGGTCGTGGGATGTTGCATTTTGTTTGGAAATGAAAATTGGGTTGACGTCAGAACCCAACATCAGACTGACGTCATTGTCCAACATCGGACAGATGTTGCATTTTGGTTACTTTCCAACACAACCTAAAACCGACCAAATATCAGCGTCTGATGATGTTACAGCTTGACGTTTTGTGGACGTTACCAATATGACGTCTATCAGATGTTGGATTTTGGTTGACATACCTGATGAATAAATGTCAGTATTTAACGTCAATATGATGTTGGTTTAAGATGTGGGCTTGACGCTGGATATTCGTCACTATCCAACACAACCTAAAATCAACCAAATATCAACGTCTTATGATGTTACAGCTTGACATTGTGTGGACGTTACCAATATGACGTCTATCAGATGTTGGATTTTGGTTGACATACCTCATGAATGAATGTCAGTATTTAACGTCAATATGACGTTGGTTTAAGATGTGGGCTCGACGCTGGATATTCGTCACTATCCAACACAACCTAAAATCAACCAAATATCAACGTCTGATGATGTTACAGCTTGATGTTTTGTGGACGTTACCACTATGACGTCTATCAGACGTTGGATTTTGGTTGACATACCTGATGAATAAATGTCAGTATTTAACGTCAATATGATGTTGGTTTAGGATGTTGGCTCGATTTGGATATTCGTCACTATCCAACACAACCTAAAACCAACCAAATATCAACGTCTGATAATGTTACAGCTTGAGATTGTGTGGACGTTACCAATATGACGTCTATCAGATTTTGGATTTTGGTTGACATACCTCATGAATAAATGTCAGTATTTAACATCAATATGACGTTGGTTTAAGATGTTGGCTCGACGCTGGATATTTGTCACTTTCCGACACAACCTAAAATTAACAATATATCAACGTAATTTCACGTTGCTCACGTTGACGTCAAAATAACATTGTTCTTAGATCCTGGCGACCTAAATCTAACCTAATATTAACATCTTATGATGTTGTGTGCCTTTCCCAGTGATGGTTGCAGCTGGAAGGGCATCCGCTGTGTAAAACATGTGCTGGATAAGTTGGCGGTTCATTCCGCTGTGGCGACCCCGGATTAATAAAGGGACTAAGCTGAAAAGAAAATGAATGAATGAATGAATGAATGAATGAATGATGTTGTGTGCCTGCTGGGAACACAATCCTTACTTCTGTTTTTTTTGGACAACTTAAAAATTGTTTTGTCAACTCATTTTAAATAAGTAGATTGAACAAGCAGCAAAAGTCATCTTTTTGAGTTTAGTGAATTCACACTGAAACTTCTAAAAAGGATAAGTACACTTTAAATACCCAGATGATGCACTTATTCAACTCTTCAAAATAAGTGTGGGATGTTGAACACTTCATGCATTCAACGCTCGCAAAAATTACTTTGCTGCTTGTTCAAACTATTCATTTAAAATGAGCTGAAACAAGACAATTATTGAGATTTTTTGAGACAACTTAATTGTTTTTGTTTTTGTTCAATCCACTTAAACTTGTTAACTTAATTTATTTGTGTTGGGACGACAACACAAATAATCCTGCATTTTTACAGTGCACATAGCATTATGCAAGCAAAAATCTCCCACTTAAGTGATTGTCATGATAGGTACTATTTGGTAGTTTGGTCATTTATTTCCCTAATTTAGCAACTCGTCACCTTGGAATTATAAGGTTCTATCTGCGTTCTGAATGATTTTGAGATATTGAGCTTCAATGTTTTTGCATTCCATATAGCAAACAGTATGTGTGTAACATTTGATTTTTAAATAAAAAGTCTTAAAATGTAAACAACATAAAAAAACATCCCATAATGTAAATAAGTTGTCATTTAATAAGAATATGTTAATAACTCAATTTTGACAAAAATGTCAGATAGAACCTTATAATTCTAAGGTGACGAACTGTTAAATGTTGCCTGGCATATATGAAGGCATGTAGTCTGTTTGTAGTCTGTAGGATGTTTTTTTCTGGACTGTAAACAAGCTGGGACCATTGCTGTGCATGGAGCACGAGGGAGCTCTTAGATTTCATCTCAAATATATTCATTTGTGTAAGAAAGACGAATGAAGGTCTCAGGAGATTGGAACGACACAAGGGTGAGTGATTAATAACAGAATTAAAACATTTCTGGCAAACTAACACTTTAACAGCTTTGCATCAGGGAGATACAGGAACTCAGTAAAATGATCTAGCTACCAGGCCCAGTATACCAAGAACTAAAATGGGTCCCTGTTCCTTTTTGCCAACTTTTGCCAATAGCATGTTACAAGTAACAGCATTGCATATAGGAAAGTATTACCAACTCAGGGAGTATATGCGATTAGACACACAGACATGTTTATTATTCTAAATTAAGTTCTTAAAAGAAATGAGTTCTTGATCAAATCAGTTTAGTGAAGCAATCAGCCATTAAGGGCTCTTGTTGACATCTACTGGTGATACCATGTAACCTGCAGAAAAATATGGGTTCCACCTATACAAGCTGAGGGTATATTTAAATGTCACAATTTTCAACCACTAACTTTATATGCATTTTGTCCCTCCGTTTGCGCCAAAATAGTGTTTTTATGCCCTATAAATGCAAATTCTGTATCATTAAATAACTTCACAAACAGCCAGACAGAATCTGCAAATATGTTTTGCTATTTCTGAGAAGAATTTTGTAAAAAGTATCTATAAGTAACTAAAAGTATCTAAAAGTAACTAAAAACTTAACATATGAAATACAGATTCCGTGTGAGCCTACTTATTATTAACCTGTTTGACTTTATTTCTGTCAGACATCTGCAAAAGACTTTTATTGAAATTTACTGAAAACAATTGTTTTGTTAGATGTCATATCTGTGGTGAACAATGCTTTGCTTTGGCTCTTCATTTCTCATGTTAGTTTCTCTTTAGACGCTGTAATTGTGGGCTTAGTGAAGGACAAATATAAGTAATAGGAACAGATTAATTAGCATATAGTAGGTTGATTCACTGATCTTGCAGGTGAATTTAGCAAAGCATACACTCATTACATAGCAGTATGAAGCATGATGCGCCCCACACAGGATTTTGCTTCTTGTTTATATACACTATGAACAGCAGCTACGCTAATTATTCTCCTTATTCTGTATTTCCACCTGGGGGTACTCATCTCGAGGCCCTCAAACTATGCAGTGCCACTGATGCGATCCAAGACCAGCGATGAGATGATCCCAAGGTTTTCTGGACCAGGCCGTATCCTGAGCAGCTGCTGTGGTGGTCAACGTGGAGTGAGAGCATGAGACTGACTCCTGTGATGCTCCAAGGACAGACGAGTCTTCGCTGAGGTCCAGCTTCCTGCGCCTAGACTGCAGCTCTGCACAAGACGTTTGGCCATAGGGGAAATGGTCATTCCCAACTGAGCCAGGTTTCTCTCGAGGTTTTTTAAATCTTCACTTTCGCCAATTGGTGAAGATTTTTCCTCGCCGCTGTCGCCTCTGGCTTGCATGGTTCGGGATCTGTAGAGCTGGGCATTGATGGATTTGCTCTTCAGTGTTTGGACTCTCAGTAGTGATTATTAACCCACACTGAACTGAGCTAAACTGAACTGAACTTAATCTCTGAAAACTGAACTGACACTGTTTCAATTCACTATAATCTTCCATGTGAAGCTGCTTTGACACAATCTACATTGTATAAGCGCTATACAAATAAAGATGAATTGAATTGAATTTAGTCTCTGATTTTGATGACAAGTGAACTACCAGCGAAATAACATCTCATTATTTGTGCCGAATACAGGTACACCAAACTGAAACTGACAAGAGAAGTTAAGTATCAAAAGCTCAAGTAGCAAACACTGATCACCACAATGGTGACTTCTTAGGTAGTGTTTTTCACTAAAACTTAACTCATTCATTCATTTTCTTTTTGGCTTAGTCCCTTTATTAATCTGGGTCGCCACAGCGGAATGAACCGCCAACTTATCCAGCACATGTTTTACACAGCGGATGCCCTTTCAGCTGCAACTCATCTCTGGGAAACATCCATACACCCTCATTCACACTCATACACTATGGACAATTAAGCCTACCCAATTCACCTGTTCCGCATGTCTTTGGACTGTGGGGGAAACCGAAGCACCCGGGGGAAACTCACGCGAACGCAGGGAGAACATGCAAACTCCACACAGAAACGCCAACTGACCCGGCCGAGGCTCGAACCAGTGACCTTCTTGCTTTGAGGCGACAGCACTACCTACTGCGCCACTGCGTCGCCTAAAACTCAACTAAATGATGATCATCTGCCAAAAATGTGGAGAGTTTTAAAGTGTTTTATTTCACCTGAAAAACGTTTAATTTTAAATTTAACAAACGAAAAGTTTTAATTTCATTATCGACAAACCCTGACTGACAACATGAAACACGCAAACACAAACCAGCAGAGTAAATGATGAAAATTGTTGAGTCAATCACACTCCATTAGTGCTAAATTTATGCATATTATTTTCATTATCAAACATCTGATTCACTGAGCATTTCATGATTCAGGTGTCTTACCCCATGGTGATGTCAAATATGTTGCTGCCTACAGAGCTGGAGACAGCCATGTCTCCCAAGCCTTTCCTTGCCACAATCACACTGGTGATTAGATCAGGAATCGATGTTCCGGCAGCCAGAATAGTAAGACCCATGATCTCCTCAGAGATGCCAATGGTCTCACCAACCTATAAGAGAAAATCTTTGGTAACTTATTTTGTTTGGAAACAAAATTATATTTAAAGGCACAATATGTCATTTCCACCACTAGAGGGTGCATATTCACAACAAACATAGGCGTAGTTTGAGTGTGGAATCATTGGATTTGTCGTCTTCATCACAGGACTCCTGCAGAAATCACACTCAAAAAATATTTTTTTTACTTGTTCAAACTACTTAAAGGTGCAGTATGTAAGTTTGACACCCAGTGGTTAAACTAGGTGTTGCACTCCTGGATCAAAACAAACGTGAGCGTGGGTTGCCAGTTTGAATACAAGGAGCGAGTGATTTAAACTGTGTTCTAAATAAAAGCAACGACACGCGATAGAGGGAATATTTTCCATATTAAAGGGAGTTTTTGTCCTAACCAACACCTCGAATTGAATGATTAGAAAAGGCTTCTATTTCTCACAGCTGAACTTGTGAAACCTATGACAGTGATCACCTCAGGTAAATCTCGTATGCTTTATTCAGAGCTAAATGCTAACAATATGAGTTTGAATGCCATTTTACATTTAATGATGTTAAAGAGGGTTAACATGTATTAAACAGATTCTAAACCTTACCGTTTCATGAGTGAGTGCATATTCTGTGCTTCTGAAAGGCTGTATTCAAATTTCTGTCGTGTTTCGTCTGGTACAAACAGCCAATTCTGATCACTGCCTCTCTCGTCACAGTGTGTTTTAGGACACGCGGTTACAATGTAACCTGCTCACCTAATGTTTACGTTCGTAATATTTATGTAATTTGCTAATTAATAACCTCATGTGGAACTTAATCTTGTCTCCCATACTGTCCTTTTCGGTCTCGGACGCACGCTTTCAGAGCCTTTCTGAATGAATGAATGAATGAAATGCGCTGTTTTCCAACAAGGCAACCCGGAGTGCTGAATTATAATTGGTTAAAATGGCATTGTGCATGTGAAAATTACCTAAACAAAGACAGCGTTCCGGCACGGAAAAAACATTTTCAAAGCAGAATATCTGACTTCAGCATTGTTTTTCAGTTAAACAAGTATGTTCTCTTGGGATGTTTCTTAAATATCTGCACACATATTATGGTATTTTTATGCTTTTGAAGAGTAAAAAAACTTACATACAGCACCTTTAATTAAAATGAGCCGAATCAACACAATTCTAAATGTTCTTATGTTCAATCCACATAAATTTGTTAAAAGTGTTAAGTTAACTTAATCGATTTGTGTTGGGACAACATAAATGAATTGTGTGGAACCCTGCATTTTTTGCAGCGCATGTTCATGGATGACCTAAAGTGTTTAGGTCAAAAGCGAAATGAGACTCCTGAAGCTATTGCTGATGAGAGATGTGCCATGAAAGCAGTGGAGCTTTTATTATGACACAGTAATCTACTTTTGGTTCATCCGGTCACGAAGGGAAGACTCTTATATATTTAATTACATATACAGTTGAAGTCAGATTTTTTTTTTCTTTTTTCAATATTTCCCAAATGATGTTTCTCAGAACAAGGGAATTTTCACAGTATATCTGATAATATGTTTTTCTTCTGGAGAAAGTCTTATTTGTTTTATTTCGGCTAGAATAAAAGCAGCTCTTCATTTTTTTTTTAACATTTTAAGGTCAAAATTATTAGCCCCTTTAAGCTATATTTTTTGACTGTCTACAAAACTAATCATCATTATGCAATAACTTGCCTAATTACCCTAACCTGCCTTGTTAACCTAATTAACCTAGTTAAGCCTTTAATGTCACTTTAAGCTGTATAGAAGTGTTTAGAAGGCTATTAATTCTGACTTCAACTGTATGTATCTTAAACACAACAATGTGAATGAATGAATTTTTATTCTCAACTCAACCAACATCAGATAACCACCCTGCCTCCAAACCCTTTGGGAGAATGAGAAGTCATCGTGAAAAATCTATGAAATCAGTACGTGGAGAAGAAGCAGCGCTGTTTTATCACAACTTTTATAATGCAACTCTGCACAGTCTTAAAAAACTAACAATATATTAATGCATTGTTTACCAGTTTTCTCTAAAACCAAACAGGAAATTGAGGAATTGATTATCTGAGCATTCTTTGAAACATCTGTAATAATGTTAGTTTATAAACCAGCTAAAAATATAACACTGTTCTGGTGGTTTTTGTGTATATTAATGAAAAAAATCTGACATATTGTGCCTTTTCAAAAATCTTGTTTTGAAAGGAGGCGCACTGACCTGATGTGCCCACCACACCATCAGATAGGAAAATATAGCAATCCATACTATTGAGCCAAGAAAGGTAATGACGAAGAACTTCTTGGATGCCTGTAACGTACAATAGTATAATATAAAAAAGAAGAACAAATAAGACTAAAGCTGAAGTGGTTTGGTTTTGGTCCTCACAGGGTTTCTGACATCTGGAACGGTCAGCCACAGTGGAAAGACAATGGGCAGCAGAAACAAATACGTGGCCTGTTTGCGTCTGGTGTCCGGCCACTCTAAAGACAACGGTTCATCTCCATCCTCCCCGGGTTCATCTTCATTTTCATCATCGTCGTCGTCGTCATCGTCGTCATCATCGTCATCATCACTCTCTTCATCACTGTCATCTTCATCATCATCCCCTGAATTGTCTGAACCTCCTGGATTCTCAGAACCTCCTCCTGCTGCATTGTCTCCATCCTTAAAACAGAGGCAGGTGAAAACATCATATTCTAATCTAAACAATTAGATAAACAACAACAAATGTAAAGACGGCTGTAAACCATGTAGACACTGAGATGGACAAATCCCCCTCCAATAATTGGAAATAGCCCAATTTTGCAACCAATATTAAATTTACAATTGAGATGTTAAATGTCTCACTCTCAGTATTTCAAAGCTAATTTGGGTAAAATATAGACAAACTCCATAGATATTTACATTAGATGTCACCTACACTATTGTTGTCTATTGGAAGGAATGCGTCAATAGAGCCGCCATTTTAGTACAGGGTAGCGCTCCTTTGAAATGAATGTGGGACCAAGGTGCAGTGGTGGACTGGCCATCCTGAGCCCAAGATATATACACATACATACATAAATCTACGATCGGGAGTTTTCCCGGTGGTCAGTATACAAATATATTTTTTAAATTACAAAAATTATAATTTTACATCACTTTTCTACATCGATTGATAAGTGCACGGGAATTCCTGACAAAGAGCGTGTGTTTGTGTGCATGCACATGTATTATCCACCCTCCCTGTTAAATTTGATTCAATCCATGTCCCGAAACACCCCCTCTCCTGCTTTCAATTCTCATTCTAACGGAGGGAGCGATTAGTTTGTGAATGAATCTCGTTATGAACGACTCGTTCACTTAGCCGACAATAATACAAGTTTCTAGCACCGCAGCATCTTGTTGTCATATTTCATTTACTTTGTTTGCTTATTTTATTCAACAAAACTACCATAAGCCTGATATTTAGTGTGAGTTGGTGCTACTTTGCCTTATGGTCAGTGCAGTAAGAGACTGTATTATCATCAATAACAATACTTGTTGAGCACAAAAGTTCATAACATACAAAAACATAAAAACGAAATCTTACCAATGAAATGTTAAGCCTTTATGCTTTGCTTGCTCATTACTACATCCGTATCCAGCATCTTCAGATTGGCTTTAGTCTTGACTAAGTGCAGTTGAATGACATTTGTTCTGGGAGCACTGTACAAATGTGGCGGCGCTATTGACCTATGCTCAGGGTCTGTATGCGATATCTAGTGTATATATCTATGGACAAACTCACCTACCGTTGGGTTAAGTTATTTGTTACATATATTTTTTAACCCCACAGGTGGGATTATCCATTTTTTTTTTTAATTTGGGTTGAAACATAGTATCGCAATTTCTCAGTTTTTTCCTAAAATGTTGCTTTTTTGAGTTAAAAATATGTTATCATTTACTTAATTCGTTGATCCTCAATGATGGCACACGAAAACATTTCCTTTTGACCTATACAAATAAGAGTGAATGTGTGCACACTTTATAAGATGCTGGGTTGTTGTACCCCAACATTGGGTCAAATATTGACAATGTGTAATATAATTTGAATTGATAAATTAACTCAAAGTTGGGTTTGTCCATTTTTGACCCAATGTTGGGTTACAACAATCCAGCATTTTTTAGATTTTAAAATAGAGTTAGTAATGAATTAAAAATGATTACTTTAGATCCTTCTGTTCTAGTTATTCTGTTCTGATCTGTTTCTTTAAAACAAATTACCCCCCCCCCCCCCCCCCCCTTAATTACAGCCTTGACTTAAAGTTATAAATCCCCCACATGAAATTAAAGTTTAATCAATACGAATTTCTTCTGTGGAATAAATAAAGCTTGATCTCTTATGTGTAATTATAAGGAAAAAAGACAGTGGAATTTTTCAGCCTCAAAAAGTATGAAAAACCTGGGTTGTTAATTAATTATGAATTAATTAAATACATTTATAGAGTGATTATGTTCTCCAGAAAACTGCTGAGGCAGAGAGATGACCACTTTCATGAACTGAATGAATTCTTTGAAATGATTTAACTTAAAACAATTGTTACTTATCTTATAAACACATCATAAAGAGAAAAAAGGCCTGTTAACACAAAAATGATAACTGTTATCATAGTTTTAAAAATCATTCACATTTTACAGTCCACATCACAGCTATAATGACAACAATATCTTTGATATCACTTTCAGAACAATGCTTTCCAGCCAAAACCATTGGCCAATCAGAATCCATCCTTGGCAGGCAAACAAAACAGCAGTATGTGCTACCTTGATATAAAAGCAATATTAAATTGACATTGACGTCAAAAAACATGTAAAAAATGGAAATCAATTACATGTCAAAACCTCGACGTCCATTTGACATCCACACATTGATGCCCTTCTAACCAAAATAATGACCCAAAAAGTATTCAAAACGTTTCATCCACCTGAAAGCTTCCATTCCAAATGACAAATTTACACTGGATTTTGTATCCCTAAAACTAAAATTTCAAAATAAAAATTTTAACTAGCTTGATTATATTAAATTGACATCAAACATTGGCATCAAAAACAGACCTGTAATCAATTTTTTTTTAATGTTTTTAACAAAGTTAGTCAATTGACATCAAATCAATTAGCAGTTTTGACATGTTTTTGATGTCGTTTTGACATCAAGGTGCCTGCTGGGTAGTAAACAACCGAATCTTACTGTGCAGTAGTGTGGACACAATATAGTCATCGTCATGTCTGTTCTTTTTTGAGGCTTGAAATCTCTATTTCATTGCCATTAAATTACATTGTTCAAAAGCTTTTACATTGTATTCCACTGAAGAAAGAACGTTGTGTGAATGAATAAATGATGACAGACTTTTCAACTGAACAAAAATAGGAATATGAATGACATACTATATAAGTCAGATCATCTCTGTCTGCTTTCCAACAAGGTAAAGAATTGATAAGCTCATTAAAAGCACGCAAGTGTTTCAGAGCTCTTTCTTCTTCCAAACATTTTTTGGATTGCAGTAGACCCACCTTTTGTGCCTCAGACTTCTGATTGGCGTCTTCATCTTTAACTCCTGGAGCCCCGTCTTTTGAATCCTTGGTCTGCTCCGACTGATCATCACCTTATTTAAACCATGATAGTGAAACATGAATGAATTCTGCAGCTAAGTCTTGAATGTAACAATACTACAAGCTCCTCTCAGATGTGGAGTGAAGATTTCCTCAATAGGAGTGAGTAATGTTGCGGTATCTTTTTGGCGGCAATTTCAAAGCCCACAGTCGCGGCACAAGATAATCCGCAATTGATTCCAAGCCACTCATGCTTAATTCATGAGATGGAGCTTGGTCATTATGTCAGCTAATGTGTAAAGCAGCTCTCAAGTAGAAACAAAAGGTGGAAATATGGAATGCGGGATGTGGCGCAGAGGGCAAAACGGGCCAAACTCCTGGCTGCGTGCCCTCTCTTTGTAGCTTTCATCCAGCACACAGCTGCTGCGTTAGCACTTGTGGAAATGCAACATTAAAATCCGTTTTGAATATGCAACAGAGCTCATCTGTGAGGTAGGACAATGCAGAGACCTGTCTACAAAGCTCTGCGCAATCATAATAGAACAGACTAAGATCGTAAAATCTCACCTTCACCAGATTTTTCCTTCTTTTTGTTCTCTACCTTCCCCCGGGCCATGTCGTTCAAAATCTGAGCCTTGTCTTTAAATTTCACTGCAAACCAGGAAAGGGAGAATATAGCTTGAATGCAGACTTTGACTGAAACTGTCAGGGTCAACAATGGCAGTGACACAGATGATGAAAGCCCTAATTTCACAGAGACGTAATACAAAACGTCATGATCTCACAGGCTGCTACAGGAAAACAAACACAAGAATAACATCACACAACACTAAAGCCCCTTACCTTTACATTCCAAAGAGCTTCTAGCCTTTGCATCTCCATTAAACACTGACTCTAATGAGTAAAAGTAGAGTCATATACAGTAAATACCATGGTGAATGATCAGAAATACAGCTCCTAACACCCTTCATGTCTGCACTGACTTGTAGATGGCAAATGGCAGTGTTTAAAGCAGTGGTCTCAAACTCAATTCCTGGAGGGCCGCAGCTCTGCATAGTTTAGCTCCAACCACCTCCAACTCACAGCTGCTTAATAGTCTCTAGTAGTCTTGAACACCCTGATTATTTGGATCAGCTGTGTTTGATTAGGGTTGGAGCAAAACTGCAGAGCTGCGGCCCTCCAGGAATTCAGTTTGAGACCTATGGTTTAAAGGGAGAGTTAACCAAAAACTGAAAATTCTAGTACCATTTTTTATTCTTCACTTGCTACAAACCTGCTTGAGTTTCTTTATATTGTTGAACACAAAAGAAGATATTTTGAAACATTTTGGAAACCGTATTGGTTTTCCCTACTATGGATGTTAATGGTTACCAGTTTCTAACATTTTTCAAAATATCTTCTTTTGTATTTAACAACCAACTAACCCTTTAATGTACTGAATTGTTTAAAGAAATTGGTATATAATCAAAGCCTGTACTAGAATTATGATGTCGTTTTTCACAATCCAAAACGTCTTTAGATTGATTAGTCTACAGAGCTATCAGCAAATTTATTAGACCATCTGTCAACATGATTCTGCAAAATTGTGCAAACATATTCATATCTCACCACAGTCATTTTACTGTGTTTTAATGTTGGTGTCGAGAGGAAAGTGATTAGTGCATATTTGCATAGTCATCCAAATGTCACCAACGGGATATTCCTTAAAGGACTACTCCACTTATTTTGGAAATTGGCTCATTTTACATCTCACCTAGAGCTAAAAAGATTTGAACGGAGCTTATCTTAGCATAAGTCATTGCATCAGATTAGACCATTAGCATCTCACAAAACAGGTTTTAAAAAATGTGTTGCGATAATTGTTAAATTTAAAGCTTGACACTTTGTAGTTACAACCAATGAAAAAAATGACAAGGTGCTATTTTCTAGGCTGATGTGTACAGAAATATCCTCTCATTCCAGCGTAATAATCAAGGAACTTTGCTCCTCTACCATAGCTGCAGCAGGTGCAATGATACAAACAGTCCTTGCTGCAGCCTGTAGAATCATGCATGCGCTACATCATGCACATTGAAGTGATGCACACAAGATGTCCATTATGTAGTGGACATTGTAACCTGCATGCTTACTGTGATGGTTGGGTTTAGGGTTGGGCAGGTGTAGACGTTAATAACTCTGATGGGTGGGTCTAGTTGTAGGCATTAATAACACACACTATAATGTGTAGTTTAATAAATAATAGCAGCAACTTCCTGCGTATGCACATGGATGTAATGGACGTAACCGTTCTCCATGCATTCATTCGTGAAATCAAAATACTATAGGACACTATGCTGTAAAGACATGCGCTATCCATGCATGCTAACACATGCATGATATCGACATGTGTAACCTCGCCGGTCCTACACCACCCAAGTACCTTTAGAGGTCAGAGGAGTGAGGTTTACCTGCACAGCACTTACTAGCTGCCCTCCGTTACACATGCATGACATTGATATGCATGTTATCACTGCACTATAGGTTGTAGCGAGGGGTGTCTCCAATGATAATACGCAGCACTGTTGCCTAGTTATATATCTCAGGACTATTTTTAGACACAGTGTAATATAATTGCGCCTGCTGCAGCCATGGTAAGGTCTTAGTACACAATGGTCTTAGTACACAAACTTGAACAGGAAAATGATCATTTTTTGAGCAAAATGCTAATGGTCTAATGCGATTCAATGATTTATGCTAAGCTAAGCTAAAAGTGTTCTCCCCAGACCTGGAGATTTACTGAATGGATTCAAAAAAGGTGAAGCTCAAATGTTTAACTTTAACTTTGACCTAAAAAACGAGCCTATTTCCAAAAAACAGTGGAGTGTCCCTTTAAAACTGGAAGGTAGTACCATCATTACTTCAGTAATGCATTTACAGCTGAAATGGAATATTAAATAGATTTGTGTTGTGTGTGTGTGTGTGTGTGTCGGTCAGTCTGTATTTATCAGCCCAAATGTAAAGGTAACTACAAATGAATCATTCTCATTGACTATCGTTCCAGTAAAAGAGGGCCCCCTATCACAGTAACAGGACTGAGCTGCTGAAGCCTGGCTCTCATCCAGCCTTTATGAGCTCAATCAAAAGCAGCTCAAAAGCAGCTTAATAATGGAGCAGCGCAGTGCAGGGAGGTTTCCTTGAGGACCCTGAGAGCGCAGGTGCTGCACAGCCTCCTGAGGACAGACTGAAGGTCAAGAAAACCAACCTCAGCCATCAAACCGCTGACCCACAGAGACCTCCGCACCACAGCTTCTGCTTTACATGTGTACATGCCAGCCATCAGGGAGAATCATATCAGGTCACACCTTCAATATAGTGCTTTTATATCTATTCCAATATTAGTGTTACAGACTTTTATCATTACATTTTTGCGGTGCTCAAATCATAGCATCTTTGTTTTTTTTAAACAGGGGTGACACACACATTGATGTGACTTGACTTGGTGGGCCCGTCCCCTTTTCTCTCACTACTATGAATCACTCTCCACTCCATAGACTGAGAAAGAGCTATTTATCTTCTTAGTATCAATCTGGACTTAGTGCTGTCATCATATGGAACACGCTTTGCTAATCCATTTGTACTGGGAGAAGGACAAAGGGACTCTCCTGCTACACTTCTGAACGCCCTACGGTTCTTGCATGAGGGAATACACATTAGATCATTTGGTATTTTGATCTTTGTACAATTATTTTTACAATTCAGTCTGTAAAATGGTGTAACCATACAAAATCTGAAACAAAAATCTACAGTGAACCAGAAATCACTCCAAAATTGTGGAATTTGAGGGATAAAAGGAACATTTACTCATTTTCTACTCACCCTCAAGCGTTTCTAAAACTTTATGAGTGTCTTGATGCTGTTAAACACTGAAGAAGATGTTTTGAAGAACGCTGAAAACCTGTAACCATTTGCTTCCACAGTAGGAAAAACAAATACTATGGAGATCAATAGTTATAGGTTTTCAGATTTCTTCAAAAATATATTTTTTTTTCAACAGAAGAAAGAAAGTCAAACAGGTTTAGAACAAGTTAAGTGTGAATAAATGACATAATTAACATTTTTGGGTGAACTATCCCTTTAAATAATTAAAGAGAACAATATTTTTAGGCTATACATTTTCTGCATTTAACTGTAACAAGTATATCCATCATAATCTTACGGCAGTTTGTAACAATTGCATGTTTTGGCAGATTAATCAATGATCATGACTTCGTACGATCACATTCATTGTCATGTGACACCGTGACAATTATGTTTAAGGTCTGGTTAAGACATGACTTTATAATTATTATTTCTAAGTCATACATTCTTGTACAAACACATATAACATATTGTTGTTTAGTAATTTAGTAAACACAAACAATTTAGTAACTAGTTCCACAGAATATGTTCACGCAAATCATCTAAATATTACTTCAATTGAAAGAATAATAATTCAATTAACTTTTCAATCATTTTATTAATCGTTCTCAGAAATAAAGGTACAAAAGGTACTGATGTCCCTTCAAGGTACCCATATGGATCAATTAGGAACAAATGTACGGTTGAAGTCAGAATTATTTGCCCCCTGAATTATTAGTCCCCCTGTTTATTTTTTTCACATTTCTAAACATAATAGTTTATTAACTCATTTCTAATAACTGATTTATTTTATCTTTGCAGTACATAATATTTGACTAGATATTTTTCAAGACACTAGTATTTAGCTTAAAGTGACATTTAAAGGCTTAACTAGGTTAATTAGGTTAACTAGGCAGGTTAGGGTAATTAGGCAAGTCATTGTATAAGGATGGTTTGTTCTGTAGAAAATTGAAAAAAATATATAGCTTAAAGGGGGCTAATAATTTTGACCTTAAAAAAAAATTAAAAACTGCTTTTATTCTAGCCAAAATAAAATAAATAAGACTTTCTCCAGAAGAAAAAATATTATCAGACATACTGTGAAAATTTACTTGCTCTTTTAAACACCATTTGGGAAATATTTAATTAAGAAAAAAAAAATCAAAGGGGGGCTAATAATTCAGCCTTCAAATATATACCTTTTGAAAAGTATACCTTTGAAAAATAACAATTATTTATGTTTGCTAGTAAGATCAGGTTGTCATATCTGAACTGCATTGTTTATGCAAAAATTCTAGTTTTGTGATGACCACATGATGCTGTTGTCGTTCCAAAACTGTATGGCTTTCTTACTTGTGATTCCAATCATGAGAGCTCACTGAATAGATTTAAATCTTTTACAGTCTATGATTTAAATGGCATTTGTGCTATGAAATATATGTATGTTTTGTCATATGTCATGAAGAAATGAAGGCCAAAACATGCACATGACCTAAAAAAAGATACATTATAGCAAGAAAATCAGGGAAAATCATCTATAAACATGCAGTGCTAGGGAAGGAAAGGGATATGAGGCAGCTTATTCCAGAATGCAAATAAATAAGTAAATGTAGATACTATATAAAAAAAAACTCAAATGAGCCCAGAAGAGTTTAATGACTGAACTACACTACAGGTCAAAAGTTTGGGGTCATTGGGATTTTTAAATGTTTTAAAATACGCTTCTCCTGCTCACTAAAGCTGCATTTATTTCATAGTGAAATGGTTTTGCGCTATAAAATAACTGTTCAAAAGTAGTTTAAAATTTTATTTAATAATTTATTCAGTTAATTTAATTATGAATTTTAAGTTTCATTACGCCAGTCCAGAGTCACATGATCCTTGAGAAACCACTCTAATATTATTTTTTATTGTTATTAATATTATTATTATTGGTAATAGTAATAAAAGCAATAATGACTAGAGTAATAATTTCATTTGAAACTACATACAATAAGTAAGCAGTTATTTACAGTTGTAATAAATATTTAACAATTTAATAATTTGTTTTTGCATGTATTAAATGCCGCCTTGATGAACAGAATCATTTTCTTAAAAAAACATGAAAAAAAAATAACCCCAAACTTTTCACCGGTAGTGTATATATCTATTTTGACGAATATATCAGTGTTTATTTGTCCATACAGGGCTCTAATCACTGTTATGCAGAAGAAAGTCATACACGAGTGAGTGATAAGAGAATTGAAATATTTGGGTCACTGTCCCTTTAAACATGCAGAATTGCAACAGGTTATGCTTCGTGCATTGTGTGCTTAATGAGTTATCATTATGAGGGTTCAGACACTGAAGGGCTCTTACCCTCTCCAAGAGGATCCAGAGTGTGAATCATCAGCTGGAAGATGGTGTTCCTCATGGTGCTGTTATGCAGAGAGGCTGAACTGCCCCCGCGCTGCAGTGTGGGCTTCAGCTGCACAACACACGGGAAACATTCAGACAATTGCTCACGCTAAATTACCATATTGACAGACTTTCTGTCTCATCCTGAAGTGGAGGTCATAGATCAAACACTCTTAAAAATAAATATTACAAAGGGGGGTTTTGCAGTGATACCATAAAAGAACCATTTTTAAATCTCTGAGGTACCTTTAAGTGAATAATAATCCTTGAAATATCCTTTTTTTCTGAGTGTGAAGAATATTTAAAAAATCTAAAGAAGCGTTTGTAACAGTTTAGTGGAATGAAGTGTATTCCTGGTGTTTATTTTATATCTTACTATTGTTAACTATTAATAACAACTCTTATATACCATGTGGCATTTACTTAATCATTAACTCCAAATTTAAAGGGCAAAAAGAGCATTCATGTCAACAGACATGACATATGAACCCTACTTTGATTTTGCAGATTATATATACATCCTATTTATTTAAATGAGTAATCTAATATTAGTAAAATAGGACATTTGAAATATCTGATTTGATCAAGACAATCATGAATGTTGCTAACTTGATATGCAGATACAATATAAAATAGGCCAACATATCAATATTTGTGCAACCAATTAAGAAGGACTATTACACTTACAGGATCCCCTAAAAGTATTGAGGTCATGCATAAAATAAGCATAAATCAATAATATGAAAAACTGTTTAGAATAAAAAACAATGAGGTCACCCAATAAAAAATAATAATAAGTGTAAATCAAAGAAATAAAAACATTTTAAATCCTATTGCACAAGATTAAACTCTGCATTAAAAGTTTTCCAAATTACAAACAAAATCTTTTTTTTTCCAATTATATATATATATATATATTAGTGCCTATAGTCTTTTCCCCTTCACTCTTGTTTCCACATTTTGCACTTGTTCTTCCAAACCATGTCATTAGACTTTAATTTAAATCAACATTTAACATCGTCATTGGTCCACTAGTTGAGATTGACAGCTGCTCCTCACACTCTTAACTTTTAAAAGTTATCAGAGGATCACATATATTCTGACTCCTAATCCAGTGATTTAATTACATATATTTATTTATTGATGTATGTACATATATTTGCACATTTCTGATTATTACCTTTAATCGATTCTTGTCTTCTGGTTCAGGTGGCCTGTTCTCTTCTTCTGAGGTCCCATTATCCTGTGTGCAACACCAGTTTAGAATTACAGAGGATGCAAAACATTCAGAGAATAAAGGTGCAAAATTATTATTATAATGTTCATTTTCTTTTCGGCTTAGTCCCTTTAATAATCTGGGGTCACCACAGCGGAATGAACCGCCAACTGGTCCAGCATATGTTTTACACAGCGGATGCCCTTCACTGGGAAACCCATCACTGGGAAACATCCATACACTCTCATTCACACATTACGGACAATTTAGCTTACCCAATTCACCTACAGCGTATGTCTTTGGACTTGTGGGGGAAACCGGAGCACCCGGAGGAGACCCACATAAACACGGAGAGAGCATGCAAACTCCACAAAGAAATGCCAACTGACACAGCCGAGGCTCGAACCAGTGACCTTATTTCTGTGAGGCGAATGTGCTACCGCCTGTGCCACCGTGCACCCCGATATTATTATTATAATATAGATTTTTACTGTTGTATATATGTAATGTAATGTAATGTGTATTTATATAGTGCATTTATTGTGTATGGCCATACACCCAAAACGCATCCCAGGCATGAGGGGGGGGGGGGGGGGGGGTCTCTCCACACTACCAGTGTGCAGCATCCACTTGGATGATGTGACGGCAGCCACAGGACAACGGCGCCAGTGCGGTCACCACACACCAGCTATAGGTGGAGTGGACAGACAGTGATAGAGCCAATTCAGTGGATGGGGATGATTGGGAGGCCATGATGGTTAAGGGCCGAGAGGAAATTTGACCAGGACACCAGGGTTACACCCTACTCTTTACTAAAAGTGCCATGGGATTTTTAATGACCACAGAGAGTCAAGACCTTGGTTCATCGTCTCATCCGAAAGACGGATATTTTTAATGTTGTAGACTTGAAGGGACAGATCACCCCAAATTAAAAATTTACTCACCCTGAAGTGGTTCCATACCTACTTAAAATAGGTTAAACCTTATTAAACATCATTCCATTGAACACTAAAGAATGTATTTTTAAGTAAGCTGAAAACCTGTAACCATTTACTTCCAAAGTAGGAAAAACAAAAACTATGGATGTCAATGGTTACAGGTTACTAGCTTTCTTCAAAATATTTTCTCTTGTGTTCAACAGAAGAAAGAATCTCATAAAAGTTTGGATCTTTGGGTGAACTTTCTCTTTAAGTTTCCTTATAGACTAAAAATACATTTTGTATGCATGTCTGTATTTTGTTCTCAAATTAAATATACAGTGCTCAGTATGTACAAGTACACCCCTTACAAATCTATCTTTTAAATTCATATTTTAATAGGAAGCTATACAATATTATAGTTGTGCATATACAATAGATTAGTCAGTATTAAAGCCAAATCTGGAGCTTATCTAACAAAATAACTTACGATAACCAAAAACTAGTACACCCAAATTTATATGTTATAGAAATAAATAAATACAAATTTTAAAAAGAGGAAAAATCAAGAGAAGCAAAATAATTGAAGCATTTAGTTGAAATTTTGTAGGTTGTAATTTTTTGCAATATTTTAGCTTGAGTTTAATTGTATTATCTTTTAATTTGTAAATATGCTTGGTGACTAAAATATTGTTTGAATAAATATATCTGTTTAATAAATCTGTTTTGTTTAAATGAACTAAAATACATTTCCTATATTCACCGAGAAATGAATACAAATATTTATTTTCAAAATGGGGTGTACTCCGTTGAGTGCTGAGCACTGTATTTACTTTTTATGTGGCATCCAGTGTTTTATTACAATATTTTTTTTTTTAAACTATTATATTATTTATACATTATTGTAATTTATTTTTATATCACTTTACACAGTCAAGCACAAAATTATTCATACCCCTAGAAAATTTGGTTTGTTAAAATGTAAATAAAAGCTGAGAAATATTTTTTTCACAATGATGCATCTTGTACATCGTCTTATTTTCTTTTGGGAGAAGCCTGTGTCATTTCTGGTCACAAAGAAACAAGCTGGTTGAATAAAAGTAACTTTAAGTCAGAATTTGCCAGGGGTATGAATAATTTCAGGCTTGACTGTATATTCTGGCTTGACTTCAACTTTCCTAGGCAACTTCTTGGTTAAACAGTTTTTTTTAAATCTAGGTTGTTTTAATTACCATAAAAATGAATAGTCTTAGCTTTAGTTAATAAAAATGACAAATTACCATTAACGAGCACCCTAATATTAAAAAAAAAAACATAAAATTTTGTATTTTTATTGTCACCATGCTTGTTACTTACTTATCTGTGGTAAATTCAATCCATTGGGTTTAGTTTGACAGAGATCTAGGTCCTCTGGGTCTAGTAAGCCTTCTTACACTATATAAGCTTCAATCACACTTATCAGATTTAAACACTCTATATGTTACACAGTTTGTACATCCCAGTAGACCCTCAGCAGATTAAGTCAATATCTCTAGATCAGAGAAGCCACAGTGTTATTATATAAGTCCAGAAGCTCTCTGACATATATTTTTGATCATATGAATGTGCACGAAAAGCATCTAAATAACTTAATGTGAATGTAAATGCATCCTGTCACTTATTATTTAACATTTTTTTTACAATATGAGACATGTTTACAACAATCTGACTGTTTGTCACTTCAGATTAAAGTCACAAGTGTATGAACACTGAGATGTTATGACAGATTATCAAGAGTTGATCTCTCTAAACCTGCATCTCATCACAGCATCTAATCTGAGGGATGTTCAGGATGAAGAAAGGAACTTGTGAAAATGGCCTCATGATTTTATTATGTGACGGGATGGTGTCACTAATACAGATGGGGCCGTCACTGTGAGCCGAACGCACCTGCTCCGAATACCTCGTCTGCTACAAGACAACTCATTAACAATGTCTGGCCGCAGCAGACACAAGAGATCCTTTTCATTTCTGTTTATCAAAGGAAAACGCAAACCCGTGCATATCTGCTCGATGAATAAACATAAGTGACTCGCATTCACCTGAGTGGGATGCAATTATAGCTATGCTATCACATCCAATAGCAGATATTACAGCAGTATAATGGTTCCTCATTACTTGAAGATTTACCAAATAATAAAGCAGCAGCCTTGTCCAAAACAGAAGTAAATGTTTCTGTGATAAATATGATTAAAATGCCATGCTGATTGCTAACATGTAGTCCATAACCAAACAGAGCATTGTGATAATAATGCACAGGGTTGTAGGTTTAAATCTCAGTGCTTGTCAAATATGTTTATGTTACATGCAGTAGTTCGGTTTGCATAAAAAGGTTCTAATTTAATAAATGTACACACTGTGATGCTTGTATTAGTCTAAAAAAGACAAGATTAACTTGAATCCACATATTTTATGATGAGTTCATCTTTATGTTCATCTTTGGGGGACACGGTGGCTCAGTGGTTAGCACTGTCGCCTTACAGCAAGAAGGTTGCTAGTTTGAGTCCCGGCTGGGTCAGTTGACTTTTCTGTGTGGAGTTTGCATGTTCTCTCCGTGTTCACGTGGGTTTCCTCCGAGTGCTTCGGTTTCCCCCACAGTCCAAAGATATGCTGTATAAGTGAATTGGGTAAGCTAAATTGGCCGTAGTACATGTATGTGTAAATGTGAACGTGTATGGATGTTTCCCAGTACTGGGTTGCAGCTGGAAGAGCATCTGATGTGTAAAACATATGCTGGATAAGTTGGCGGTTCATTGTGCTGTCGCAACCCCTGATGAATAAAGGGACTAAGCCGAAGGAAAATGAATGAATGAATGTTCCTTTCTGTAAATATCACACAGTGACTGCCTCATAAGTTAATGATGTTAAAGGGACAGTTCCCCAAAAATAAAAAATATGACTCACTATTTACTCACCTTAAGGTGGTGACTCTTTATGCGTGTCTTTACTCTATTGAACACACACAAAAAAGATATTTTGAAGAAAGTTAAACACCTGTAACCTTTGATGTCCACAGTAAGAATACTATTGAAGTCAATGGTTACAGGTTTCCATCATTCTTCAAAATATCATCTTTAATGTTCAACAAATTAAAGAAACTTATAAAGGTTTGGAAACACCTGAGGGTGAGAAAATAGTAAGTAATAGTGGGGTGAACTATCCTTTTAATTGTTTAATGTCAATCAATCAATCAATCAATCAATCAATCAATCAGCAGCTACCCAAATATAGACTCTTTATTTAGGAATATTAAAGAATATATTTAATAAATAAATATGTAGATATTAAAAATAAAGCATTTAAATTAATTTAACCTGATTCACACCTTATTAATTAGAATATTTGTGAAATTTGTGAATATTTGTGTATCATGTGGTGAGTGACTCCTCAAAAACGATATACTATTAATGAATTAATGGTATTTGTTAAATAAATATATCGATAAAAACTTTTATGTTCCATGTCTGCATAAAACTCAGTTTTAATAATAATTTCAGTAAAATTATTGAATAATATGCAAATGTTTACATTATTTATGTAATATAAGTATAATTTTAGTAGATATATTATATGAAAGACTTACTGTAGCTTTGTTTATCAAACAAGTGGTTCTAACTGGATTTGCATTGTAAACCTTAAATGAAAGTTTTCAGATCTTCATTCATTCATTTTCCTTCGGCTTAGTCCCTTATGTATCAGGGGACGCCATAGCAGAATGACTCGCCAACTATTCCAGCATATGTTCCCAGTACTGGGAAACACTCTCACATTCACACTCAGACCATTTTTGTTTACCCAATTTATCTATACTGCATGTCTTTAGACTATGGGGGAAACCGAAGCACCCAGAGGAAACCCACACTAACACGAAGAACATGCAAAGTCCACACAGAAATGCTAACCTTCTTGCTGTGAGGCGACAGTGCTAACCACTGAGCCACCGTGCCGCTCTTTTCAGATCTTGTACTCTCAAAATCATTCCACATAAATCTAATCAGATTTTTTTTTTTTACAAAATTCTGTGCAGAGGAGCCCAAATTGTTCTGCCCTGGCCATGAGGCATTTAGCTAAATACACCTGACCCAAAGCAAAAACAATGAGACGTACCTTCTCTGGTTCTTCCACCGCAATGACTTTGACGATGTTCTTGTGTTTCCTGAGCTGAGACTTAAAGGCGCGCTCTAACTGAACATTGAACTTCATAAAGGTTACATAGAGGGCATAACCTCCCACAAGCATCATGCTCTCCCACCACATGATGGTGTTGTCCAGGAAGAAGATGATGAGCATGATGAGATCCAGGATGTAGAAGGACACATCCCGAAAGAGAGGCCACCAGGTGAGGTGAAGCATCTCGCGTGAAAACAGCGCACACATTCCAATCACAAAGAGGATGTTAAAAACAGCTGAGCCAACGATGGTCCCAATGCCCACATTGCTATGAGAAATGAAGACACCAATCAAAGAGGTGAAAAGTTCAGGAGCTGAGCCTCCAGCAGCCATGAACGTCGCCCCAGCTACATCATCAGAGATGGCTAGTTTGTCTGTTATAACCCCTAATGTCGGAACGAAAAACTCATCACAGACAATGGCCAAAGAAACAAACATGTATACCATTCCAAAAATATGGAGCATGACCCAGCCTTTGCGACGATCCTCAATAGAGAAGATGTCCTCCGGATACTCGCCCTTCATGTGTGGTGCATCTCCAGGTTGGGATGCGGTAGTGTTGGGCACCAGAGTGGTCGTTTCGGTTGCTGGAGTTGGAACTGGAGTGGGTTTTGGGAGGTCTGGATCCACATAAATGCAGTGGACGATTGTCCTGTTTGTTGTTGCGGAAGCTGCCTCTGTTGTAGTAGATGTTGTTAGGACAGGTGCATTGGTTGCTGTCTCTGATAAACGGACCTCATCAGAGTTTTTTGGATGAACAGTGGTCGAATTAGTCATGACCTCTGGCATTTCTGACAGTCCTCCTTCCAGGGAAAGTCCAGAGCCATCCTCAGGGTCTCCGGCTCTTTGGGGTTCCGGCCAGGGATCTGGAAGTCTGGCTCTGATAGTGAGTTGATATAAAGAGCAAAGGAAAACCCCGGACAGAAGAAATATAATCCGGCTGAGATGAAGTCTCTTCCTTCGAGTCAGGAACATTTTCTAGTGTGTTTCCTAAAGGGCACAGAGTTGTTTTTTAGGGCCGTGACACCCAGAACCTCCCGCTAAAAGATGCAGGGGTATGCAGGACTCGCTCTCAGACTGTTTCATCTCATTTTCTCTGTGATGCTGAGGTTTCCTCTCACAGACCTTACAGAAGATAAAAGGAGGAACACTGAGTGCAACAGTTGCATAAACAACACTGAATGCAGGATCAGCAGATTACAGTGGACGTTACGCTACTTTCCTAAGGCTGTTCTAAGACTTACACCTTATCTAACCAACACGTTACATTGGATTAAACTGATAATATTTTTGGAAAATCATTGTAGGGGCACTCTTTAAATGTGGATCAAACATCTGAAAATTGTCAAAATTGATAAAACTGCCACTGAAAGTACACTGTAAAACCCAACAGTCAACTTTATCAAATGAAATGAGTGTAGTTAATTCAGAATTTACTGAAAGTTAATTCTACTCATTTGAAAAGAGATTTGAACTCAGTGTTGAAGGTAATGAGTTAAGTAAATACATCGTTACTTAAATGGAATAAGTTCACAGTACTCATATAGATTAGTTTTTTAAACTCAAATGGTTTGTTGCAATCAGTTTCCTCAAACGGTTTGAGTTGCCTTAACCTATTGGGTTTTACAGTACTCAGCTGGTTTGAGTTCTATCTATCTATCTATCTATCTATCTATCTATCTATCTATCTATCTATCTATCTATCTATCTATCTATCTATCTATCTATCTATCTATCTATCTATCTAAAATGCACTTTTTGCTAGTAAAATGTCATGAAACCATACCGCATAATAATAATAATGAATGATGATAATGCACAACCTATTTTATACTGCTTGTAAACAAATGAATGAAGAAAAAATCTCGAACATTTCACTCTAAACAAAAATCTGTGTGATTGTCCGTCTCGTTTGCATCTAAAGTTTAAAGTTTTGCCAGTATGGTTTCACTTTCCACAAAAACAGTGAAACACTGAGAGCATCATTGTGAAAACGACACGGAATGAAAAGTGAAATGTTAAGTGTCATCAATTGTTGCTTGCTGTCAAGATGTCTTTCTATTTTAGTGCTATATCAAATCCTAAAATAGTTTAATGAAATATATTATCAAACATATGCATGTTTAAACTTCTTCTACTGCCTTCTAATGTCATAAATCATTATGGTTGAGCTTAAAGAAACGTACCGATCGTCGGGCGATGCGATGAGCGCTGCGTCTCTCTCTCCCTCACAGCTGGACTGCAGGAAAGGCGCGGATGCTGAGAGAGAGCGGCTTCAGGTCAAGCAGGACGCACCGCAGGACAGGCTCTTCAGCGTGGATCAGCACAAAAACTAATACCTGAAGTCTTTTAAGAGGATTAGATGTACTCTCACCCCACACTCTCATTACTCCTCCAACCATTTTAGCTCAATTATTCTGATCATTTGCGTCTCATTCACAATTCCAAGAAAGTGGACGCCAATGTAAAGTGGATAGTAAAAACAACAAATTGAGGACTAACAACAATTTCTGAAGAATATTTTATCTTTGTTTAATTATGGTTATGAAATATGGATTACATATTTGTATTAAAATTGTAAAAAGTCAATATTACAGGGGTGATGTTTGTAGGTTTCAGGACAAGCTATCTTTAAATCGTTTCATCTTTTCCCTTTTTAAAACAGACAACAGAGTAATATTTTATCATACAACTTTTTAGAATCTCTCGCGAGTAGGAACGGAATGGTATACTTCTTTTGTTTCCCACCGGTCTGCTTATTACGATGCACGCTTGATGAAGAAGAGGATTTTCAGAAATGGGTAAAATTTTAACGCTTTTTAATAAACGAAGGTTTTTATGCTTACCTACGAGTTATATTCAAAAATATAAAGGATTTGTTGTATTTGTGCTTTTATAAGCATTTAATGTTTTCCAGCGTGAACGTTTGGTCACTGACAATGTAACTCTCGTTACACTTATTTTGGTTTGGTTGCTCTACTACCTTGAAAAAGTATTAGAATATAAATAAAAAAAACGTTTTATATGTGTATTCAGCTGAGAAACCAAATTAAACCAGCCTGAGAGATTTCCTGGTCTTTTATTCGGTAGGTTTTGGAAAATATAAGCTGTTCGCTCGGGAACCAGCTAATCAAACAACTAGAAAACATCAAAGCCTCTTTCCTGTTTATTCGCATATTAAAACACACACGCGTATAATATAGTATATTTCTAGCTTGCTCAAAAATGTTAATTTACTCAATATTTGCCCATCCTTAAATTTTCCCAACCTTTTAGTTTCTTTCTGCTATTGAACATAAAATATATTTTGAAGAATGTTGGAAACTATTAGTCATTGACATCCAGCATAGGAAACAAAAATACTGAGTATGTCAACTTTAAAAAGTTCCCAGCTTCTTCAAAATGTCTTCTGCTATGATCAGCATTATGAAATTCAAACAGATTTAGAACAAGTGGAGTAGGGCTACGCTTTATTGGAAAAATGTAACATCGATATATTTTTAAATTCTGATACATCTGTAGACCATTTCAATGTGGTCATGTCACATTGAACATTTCCTGCTTGTTATCAAACTATTTAATAACTGTAGCAACTGTAGCAATCATAGCATTGTTTATTAATATGTGGCTCTTTTGGCATTCTTAGAAGCTCTAGAAATTAGAAATGTAAAACAGGAAATATGTTGGGACCATTGTTTTTGTTTACATCCCTCATATAGCGATATGAATGCAATTTCACTAGATGACTTGATTATCTATTTGGATTAATTGGGATGATTCTTTTGGGCAGTGCATCTGCACAGAATATAAGAAATATTCTACAAGCACAGATGAAAATAATGAAAAAAGATTCAAATGAAATAAACAGTGTTTTATTATTTTTTTGAGGAATCTAAGTGTGTTCAGGTCTACAGTAATTGAATTATCGAATGTTAAATAATACCGCATAGTCTTCATTGTATAAATGATTAAAAAAATAGTTATTAAACTTCCAAATAGCACAATTTCTTATGACTGAATAGTTTTTAAATCCTCTGACAGTCACAGGCCTAAAAACACATATGCAAAATGACCAAATATAATCCAGACTCAATATTGCATATTCTGCAATGTGACTATTGTGAATGAACACATTGTGATATCGATGCTGAAATGTTTAAGATTTTTTTGTTTTTTTAGATATAAAAGTTTTTTGTGAGTAAATGATAGCAGGGTTGACATTTTTCTGGATGTGCTTTAATGAGAACATCTACTGCAGAAGCCTCTGTTGATACACTGACATGTGCTTTTGTTTTCCACAGATATCTGCTATATTCATTCATAACTGTTCTTCAGCGTGTAAAGAGAACAGCTTGTAAACATGCCCACGGTGGTTCTTATGGACTCATCACTGTCCATGACACGGCCGGTGTCAGTGGAGGGCAGTGAAGAGTTTCAGAGGAAGAACCTGGCTGTTCATGGACTGACCATGCTGTTTGAACACATGGCCACAAACTACAAACTGGAGTTCACTTCACTCGTGGCCTTCTCCTCACTTTGGGAGTTAATGGTGCCGTTCACTAGAGACTACAATACACTGCAGGTAAAAAAAATAGCAGGTGTCATGTTGTGTGAAATAAAATGTACATGCAATGTCTGAAACCTAAATCAAGATCTTATTTCTTCCAGGAAGCCTTGAATAACCTTGAAGACTATGATAAAACCTGCCTGGAAGCTGCTTTACAAGGTGTTAGTAATGTAGTACAGCAGGAGTGGGGATCTGCTTGTCCATGCCAGGTAAATCAACATCCAAATATTATTTTTTGTAATATACATATACTACATAAAACACGTATGCAGTAATGTAGAGTGTAATGTAGTTTTAATAACTAATTGCAACATACATTTTTTGATTTGATTTAAAATGTCATTCTTTATATCAATAGTTTTTATACCAAAAAATGTTTTCATGCATAAATAGTATTAGAATCATTAGATGACATTAAAAAGGGTAACAGCGCAGCTCCAAAATGCTCATTTGATTTGTCAGTAATGTATAATTCAAACTACAAGCTTTAAACTGTATGTAAGCAAAACGTTTCAAAAACTTAACATTCAATAAAATTTACTATGATCACTTATTCTTTTAGGTGTTTTAATAAGTACAAATCAGAATACATATGTTGTTTCATCTATACATATGCACCCATATTTCACTCATATTTTGACATTTTTCACAGTAGTTATTTTTTGGCAACACTAAAGTGGGCATTTTACTTGAACTTTGTATACTTTCCATGAATATAAAATCAGTTTGGTACATTTAATTTTATGTGAACATTTTAGAACTATATGTACTGTATATTTGCTCTTTACAATACATACAGTTTCCAAGCTTTGCAGAAAATGCACAGTTCCAGTGTTAATTTCAGAGATGAGTGTAATTTCTGTGAGTTATTTCAGTATTGCAGTAATATACAGCTATAAGATGATATAAATTATGGGGCCACACACATTGTGTAAAATATGCTTTAGTTTTATAATATAAGGTAGAATATGTAAGAGAAAGATATAAATTTACGATTAACTTTCAAAATTACTTGCATTGTTTTGTAAAATGTCTGCCAATATTTGTACTCTTCAAATTAGTTTTTTACGAGCCAAGATGTCTCAGTAAATGGATAAGAATGATTTTTAATATTGGTGTGTAGAGTGTTATAGTTGTGGTACTTGTAGCCACTTTATCACAATGTTTTACCATTAAACAATTATAATAAACAGTAGAGTAATTGTCTCTGAATTTAACTATTTGCATATTATTCTGTGCTAAAAAGTTTTTTTTGACTGGTTTTATTTCGTTGTTTGAATGTTTCTGTTGTTGTTCTGTTGGCCTGCAGGTGGTGCTGGTCACTGACGGAGCACTGGGCATCGGTCGTGGATCTCTGCGTCACTCTCTGCAAACTGTCAAACAGCGAGGAGAGGACAAGAAATTCCCTCTGCCTTTCCCATTTCCTTCCAAACTCTACATCATGTGCATTGCTAATGCAGAGGAGGTACTACAGTTTGTTTTCATTTTGTACTTAAAGGGATAGTTCATACAATTGTTCCAACCCATTTTAAGTTTGAATTCACATTTTTGTATTTGAAAGATATCCTTATATTTATATACAGTAGTCAATGTATAAAGTGGTTCAAAAAGGCTTTTTTTTTTCCAAAAAAATTATTAAGACAAGAATGGGTGTGGTTGAATATTTTTAGGACCACTTTGTTGAAATATATTATATTATATTATATTATATTATATTATATTATATTATATTATATTATATTATATTATATTATATTATAGAGCATCGATAATGCAATGTGTGTATCCACAATAGTCACATCGCAAGATATGCAATGTTGAGTTAGCATTATAGATGAACAGGTATAAACACATGAGATTTGTGGAGACTCTGCAGAATTTAAGCATAACAGAATGAAAGTTAGTCATGTGCATATGTTTTTAAGGCCTGTGACTATGTAAGAGAGTTCAAAGCATTTTAATAGAGCATGACAAAGTTTAATAAAGATTTATTTAATTGAACAATTTATATGATGAGGACTATGTATTGTTAACTTACATTTGATTATTCAATTTCTGTAACCAAATACTGTAAGAGTCTCCGTAGAAAACTAAATTACTCTTTATTTCACTTTAATATTTGCTCCATTGTGTTTATTTATGACTGTATGTTTTTGATTATATGTATATAATAAACTACATAAAAATATATTTATATTTCACTCCTGTATAAAATCATCCCAGTCAATCATCTGGTGAAATTATATCTCAATATATATTATATGTATCGCAATATATATCGCAGAGAAAAAAAATATCACAATGCCAAATTTTTCCAATATTGTGCAGCCCTATTATATTATATTATATTATATTATATTATATTATATTATATTATATTATATTATATTATATTATATTATATTATATTATATTATTAAAATAGTTTTTGCTTTAATATTTTGCAATTATTTTTGTAAAAATGCAATCTCAGTATATGGGTAAAATAATATTCCTTCATCATTCAGTGTAACCGATATAATTACATGAAAATTAAATAATACATGAATACTTTCCTGTACTAATTACATTTTATTAAATGTTTAAAACATCTTACTGGCAAATGGGGAAAAGCCTAGTTATTTCTAGGATAGTGACAAACTATAAAGATTTAACAGACCATTAAATAAATATTATGGGGCTGCACTGCAATCCTTAAATACAGTCTTTATTTGTCATAAATGATTCTTGTTAAAAAGACTTGTTATACTGAATGATATGTTAGAGGGTATAATTAAAATATATGATTAAATAAAAAATTATATATGACATGGTCATAATTGTTTTGTTTATAAAAAACGTAAAGCAGTTTATTGATAAAAAGCGTTTTTTTAGGAATTGTAATATATGTAGTTATATATTAGATTTTTTAAACTTTATATTGTTCTATATATATGCTTCAATCTTGTTTTTTGTGTCTCCTAAAGCTTCAGGCTACAGATGGTATGGATAATTTAGAGCAACTGATTAATCTGAATGGTGGAGATGGACAGATATACACGATGGAGGGACCCCTCTGTCTTAAAAGTGTCCAGTCAATGTTTGGGTGAATGATGATACAAATATCTTTACATATATGTTCTTTCATTTGATGACTTTAAGTGCACATTGTTTATGGAACACATTTAACGTTCTCTCTGCACTTTTGTGTTGTCAGTAAGCTGATCGACCAGGCTTACTCTCCTTTCCATGCGGTGCTGCGCTGTGGAAACCTCACCTCTGATGTGCAGGTCTTCCCCAGGCCAGAGCCGGTCATCATCGATGAAGAGGTGGATCCCATGCCTAAAAATGTGCAAACGGGTATGAGCAGAAAGTTATGCTGTCAATTATATGTATTTTATATCCATGTAAATATATAACAAAACATAATTAGCAATAAATGTGACAAAAATGTATTTATTTACATGTACCAGATGATACATGTAAATAAATACAATTAGTTGCATTTATTGCTAATCATGCTGTAGTCTAGATGATGAAGAAATTGCATGAAAGTGCACATAATAGTTATGTAACCTTTTGTCATATATAGACTTGGAGATTGTGGGTTTTATTGAGATTGGAGATATTTCCAGCCCTCCCGTTTTATCTAGGCATTTGGTCCTGCCCATTGCTGTGAACAAAGGTCAGTATTATCACATTTCTTTATTGATTTTTAGTACTTCTGTTGTAATCAAGAGAAAAAACTGCTCCGTTTCATGAGACAATTAGTGTAATGTAATAATAGATTGTAAATAATTCAGAGTCTTAAACTGCATAATTCCACAATTTTACAAGTGTTGCACATTTACATTTTATTACCAGTGAAGAGTTTGATTATTATTATTTTACTCACAAATAGCTCTTTTTGAGCAAAATCTATGCAATTAAACATTTAATGCCATTGTATTAATCAGAAAATTATATGATTTGCTGAGTTCGTTCATTCATTCATTTTATTTTCGGCTTAGTTCCTTTATTAATCTGGGGTGGCCACAGCGGAATGAACCGCCAACTTATCCAGCACATGTTTTACGCAGCGGATGCCCTTTCAGCTGCAACCCATCACTGGAAAACATCCACACACACTCTTTCACACACATACACTACGGACAATTTAGCTTAGCCAATTCACCTGTACCGCATATATTTGGACTTGTGAGTGAAACTGGAGCACCCAGAATTCCTCACGAACACGGGGAGAACATGTAAACTCCACACAGAAAAGCCAACTGACCCAGCCGAGGCTTGAACCAGCGACCTCCTTGCTGTGAGGCGATCGTGCTACTCACTGCGCCACCGTGATGCCCCTTAAACATTTAAAAAGGACTTATTTTAGAGCAGTTATAACAATACAGTGATGCACTGAAACCATGATATTTTTATCCAAGGTTATTATACTATATTTTAAAAACTGTTAACTGTTTTATTGCCTTTTTCCCTATTTTAGTATTCCAAAACTAATCTGAAATTAGATTCAAAAAGCTTATAAATTAGAATTCTGATCATTCTGAAAATCTGAACATTTTACTGCACATTTAATACACTATTTTAAAGGGACAATTCACCCCAAAATTAAAACTCTAAACTTTTATGCATTTCCTTCTTTAATGTAGCTTTCTTTGTGTTCAACGGACGAAAGAAACTTAAAAAGGTTTGAAACAAGTGGAGGATTAAAATTTTTGAGTGAACTATCCCTTTAAATTCCAAAATATGTTATCCTCTGACAATAGCACTGTATTAATTTCCATCAATTTTTGATGTCCAGAAATGACAAATTTTCTAATTTATAATTTTGATCAATTTCATGTGTTTTGTGTTTTAATTAAAAAAAAATTCCCAGGCCATAAGCTTAAACTTAATTAAAACACTATTCATTTATTTACTCATGTGGTTGCTTTACAAAAATTTGTCTGGGAGTCACAGTCATGTTCTTTTGATTGACAGAGGGAGATGAGATTGGTACAGGCACCACTGATGACACAGAGGAAGACACCTCCACAAATCAGATGGCTGGAAAAAGCCCAAACTTCTGTGTTCTTCTACATGGCAGCCTGAAGGTGGAGGGCATGGTGGCACTTGTACAACTAGGGTATAAATCAATGAAAAAAATCATGTCTTCCCTTTTATAAGCATTGTACTGTAATAAAAGTTTCTGTGCTCATGAATGCATGTTTCTTCTATCAGGCCGGACTGGTACGGCATGCTTTATTCCCAGGCAGACAGTAAAAAGAAGTCCAACCTCATGATGTCTCTGTTTGATCTTGGCTCTGAGCCTCTGCCCTGGCTAGGCAGAATGTCACAACTTGGCCCTGCTTCAGGTAGCATGTTTTCACTTGGAATTTTTATATAATCGCCACGCTTAAAAAAAATACCTTTTTAAGCCCTTAACTGGCACTCCCACTTTTTGAACACAGACATGAAAATTAGATGTAAATGATTAGTAATCATCAACACTTTAGTGCATAAATGTAAGCCTGGTCTCGTTTTAAAGAAGACAGATGTCAGATTGTAGCAAACAGTTAAAGAAAATAAAAGCCTTTTAAGTTTTTGAAAATAATAAAACAATAAATGTTTATTTAAATATATTACATAAAATATGTATTTTTCGAAACCTGTTTTAGCCTAAAAATGACAGAACATCCAAGCTAAAGATCTGAAAAAAATTTAATTACAAAGTTGATATCTCAATGATAAGAGCTTTAAGATTGCATACAGTTTCCATTTGTGACTATTAGGGTGCCCACCATTCCTTTCATATGGTTTAAGGAATATGAACCATATGTTTTCATAGTTATGACAATATTTGTGAAGTAGACATCAAAATCTAAAGTAGAATGGAACCCAGCGGAAATGTATCAAGGGGACTCAAAAACGTGATGCACCTGGCTATTTAGGTTATGGTTATTTAGGCTAATAAATAGGGGGGGGGGGTTAGGGGGTGGCGGTGTGTGTTTGTCTGAATAACACAGTTGAAAACTGGTGAGTTAGTAACTGTACTGTGGTGTTAGTACAGTAACTGTACTATGGACCGGGTTTCGAGCGACTACTGCAATTGGATACTATACCAAAGTTGGAGACCCGGGGGAGTTACAGACTGTACCAAAAAGCTGTGGACCAGGAGCGTGGTGAAATTACAGGTGTTTTCCGGGAGAAATGACAAAATGGGAGATGGGTCTGAAAAACGGGAGTGTTGGCAGGTATGTGCAATAGTCACGGCACAATAAACAAATCCCTGCCTGGGCCATCACATTCTTGGGTCCTCTTGAAACATTTCCATGGTGTTCTGTGCTATTTGAATGTGTCGTGAGAACATGTAGTGTGTTTTCTTAATTTGTTTGCATTGTGAGAATTTGCAGTGTGTTTTGTTAATGTGTTTGCATTGTGAGGATTTGCAACACGTTTGCTGTCAGAGTAATGGAGATCTTTTCTTAATTTGCTGGTGTTTTCTTAAATTGCAGCATGTTAAGCTCTCTCGGCCACCATAATTTCTACATAAATATTAAATATAAACCAACACAACTGTTTTCAGCATTGATAATAACCAGAAATGTTTTTTGAAGGATTGCTAAATCTTATTGTCATATTAGAATGCTTTCTGAAGGATTGTGTGACACTAAAACCTGTAATAAAACTAATGAGGCTAAACATTCTACTCTGAATTTGAGACAAAATGATTAAATTCCAATCACACAGAAAAGAGTTACATTTATTTCAGTATTTCACAATATTACTGTTTAATAGTATTTTTGATTAAATAAATGTAGCCTTGGTGAGACAAAAAGGCGTCTTTTTTTTTTTTTTTTTTACTTACCAATCAGAAACTCCTGAACGGCAGTGCACATTTAAATTGCAAATGTACATGTTAAAATGAAATAGAAAAACAATGAACTGCTTTGTTTTACATTATGCAGTGTGTGCAAGCAGTTAAAAATTAAAACACTGAAACAAAAGATAGTAACCTAGACGTTCACCAAGTTCAGTTAGGAGACTTGTAGGTAAATACACATGGTCAGGGATAACAGTAGTGCCACAAATTTGCATGATTAAATATTTGTTTTCCACCCTCACGCTTTGGTCCCTTCCGAGGCTAGAGCTCTTCTCAGGCCACGCACACACATGATTAAAAACATCAGCTTATTGATTTGCATAAGGTTTTGCTTACTGGCCAACGGTATAAACATTTCTAAATATCACTATGATTCTTTGTTTGCAGATGCAGCTGAAAATCCCTATGGTGAAGATGACAGTAAAAGCCCTTTTCCCATCCAGCCGAAACACAAGAGGAGCTATGCTCAGAATGTGACTGTCTGGATTAAAGCCAGCGGACTGCAGGTATCACAACGCTACACTGCAAATACCAGATCTCTCTGACAGAACACTGATTAAATGATATTAATCACTACTTGTACTTCTTTTATAACAACAGACAGATGTGCAGAAAATTCTCCGCAATGCAAGAAAACTACCAGAAAAAACACAAACCTTCTATAAGGTGGGTAATTATATACAGTCACACAAAATATAGTTGTTCTGTATATTTCTATATATTCTTGTACAATAATGTATAAATCTATAATGTTTAAAAAGCATAATTCCAGTGTTTTAACCTATGTTTTATTAATTTGTGATTTGAAAAAATTATTTTTAATCTCAATAAATGAAAGCATTTGTAATTCTGACTGAATATAATGCCAGTTTATTTTATTAGAAATTTGGAAAAAATGTTATTTAGAGCTTTTGGAATGTGTGTGTATATATGTGCAGGCCCAGCGCCAGGATGTCATAACTGAGGGGGCATTTTAATCTCATAGGGGCGCTAGACCTGACTTTCATTTAGGCTATTTATTCACTTATTTATTATTACCTTGCATTACTGCCTAAGTTACTGATTTAAGGCAGTGATATACTTTTTATAGCAATAATAATAATATGCAGTTTCGCTATTACTGATTTTATCAATGAAGGTTATGCAACGATACCGTTTATTAACGCAGACGGTTTATGGCTTCAGTGACAAATGAGTGGTTTAAGTTATATTTTATTCTCCTTATTTCTTTCTGTTTTATTAAAAAAAATATATAAATGTTTACAGTTTTAGGTAAAGACATCAACCTATGCCCACACATGCAAGTTTGTATAACCGGTAAATAAATAGAGTGAAATCAGGATAATCAAGTCATCACGCAAGTCATTCACGTAGTCATACCAACCAATCATTTATCAGTGTTAGGAAAAAGTAAATGTTACAATCTAATGTCATTTTCACAAAAAGTAGCTAAATGTGTTACTTAGTTACATTTTAAGACATTTGTGTAGCCAGAAAAGCAGAGAATATGTCTGTCTAAAAAAAAAAAAAAAAAAAGAAAGAAATTCAGTTATTACCATGAAAAATGTTTACATTTTGGCATGGATAACACGCAACTGAAATAGGCTATATAACTTTTATTATGATTTTAAACGTAAACATAAAGCTTTATTAGGCTTTAGGCTTTTATAGTGGGTTTTTTTTTTTTTTTTCGTAAAATTGTCTGGTTGGCATTTGTAAAAACGCCACCATAAACTATTAGGCCTACTTGTCATTTTATTTATTTAGCCTATTTTAATATCTTTCAGGTTACATTTTCATTTTAGGGCCATGAGCTTACAAGTCAAAATAAAATCGACATGCTGTATTTTAGCCGTTAAAGTAGGCCTACAATATATTTTCTGGTGTTTCATTTTGCATGAGCAAATAGCAGTGTAGCCTAAATTACATATTTTTTAAAGATTGTCATTCAGCCTTCCTGCAGGGCATGTGAGAGGTTGATTCGTGGCAAATTCACTTACGCACTATATAGGCCGACCTAGTTCATTTATAACACTGTAAACTTTGCAGGCCGATCATCTTTAAAAGCATTTAAAGTGTCCTAACTTGACTGCTGCTGCATAATGGGATTTTTCTTTTCACAACTGTAAAAGTTGTCAATGTCAAAATGAAAGCAAACATTCAAAAGGGTTCTGCGTTTTGTCAATTTTATAGCTTAATTTTAATAATAATGTTAATAATTAATATAATAAATTATAATATTAATTATAGTGTAGCCTACCGTGGGACTGTGCAGTGTCCAACTAAACATTTTATTAGGCTACTCTAATGTTAATCCCTAACTGAAAAACAAATGTGATCATGACTGGCAGCTGAGTCTCTGCTAAAATTAATTTACAACAACTTTGTTTTGGGTTTTTTTTCCTTTAGAGAGTTGTATTTCAAAAATTGGTTAACCAAAACATGTAATGAATTAGGCTGCTCACCTTCATGTCATCCACATGCGCATGGGTGTATGAAACACCCATGCACTCTTGCAGTCACACATACACTACAGTCAATTTAGCTTATTCAATTCACCTTTACCACATGTCTTTGGACTGTGGGGGAACCTTCTTGCTGTGAGGCGATCATGCTACCCACTGTGCCACCGTGATGCCCTTGCATATACAGTCAATCCCAAAATTATTCATACGCCTGGAAAATTTAGATTTTCAAACTTTTATTCAACTAGCAAGTTTTTTTTTGACACAGGCTTCTCCCAAAAAATAAGCGACGATGTACGATGTGCCCTTGTAATCGTTAATTAAAATCTGAAAATGCACTTCCTGTTTGTTTTAAGGTAAGTTCTCAGATTACCTATGTCTTAGGTATTGGGCGTGCCTAGCATACTTAACCAATCACCTCCAACTGTCAGTTTTGATAACAGACAAAAATGGTGAGCAGGAGTCTGTTAGGTTGTAATAATTTTTCTGAAACCATTTTCCTGATCTTTCTGAATGATATTCCTACTTTACTACATCCAATCAGCTCGCAGTAGAAAAAAAACAAGCCACGCCCACGGTTTTCTCATTTAATGTTCCATTTCTCTAGGAACTGCGTCATAATACGAGGGGGAAAAAGGGACGCAGCTTCCGGTTCATGTGGATTTTAAACAAAAACTTGAAGTCAGAATTTGCTTAGGGGTATAAATAATTCCAGACTTGCCTGTATGTGTGAGGTTTTTTTTTCCTGTATGTAATATTTATGTTTTAATTACTCCAGGAACTAAACCGTCTTCGGAAGGCCGCTCTGGCGTTCGGTTTCTGGGAGCTCCTGAAGAGCATGGCTGAGCTTCTGGAGAGGGAATGCACTCTTCTGCCTGACTCTGCCCACCCCGATGCTGCCTTCCAGCTGTCACACGCAGCCCAGCAGCTTAAACTGGCCAGCAGCATAGACTCCAAATATGCTGCCTTCGAACACAATATCACCCCAATGCTCACTGACTTCTCAGGTGGAGGAGGCGACAGAATTTAGAGGATGGAGGTACCACTGCCAGATCAGATATGGAGGAATGGAGCTTTATTTTTAAAACTCTGCTCTGTGTGAAATGTTTGTCCTAAAAGAAAATGTGTTACTGCAGCAGAATCACTAACGTGGCATCGTTTTAGTAGTGCCACAGTAGTTGGGTTTGCTTTTTTTGATATTCGATATAAAACAAAAGGACACCTTGGACTTTAGTGAGATAAATGATGATGTTGAGCACTCAATTCGAGAAAAGGAAGGAAAAAACATGCAGTTTGTGTAAATAAGTTTTTTTTAAGCATTGACTAATAGTATTTTCACTGTCTGTAGTTTATGCTTAATGATAGTAATCCAGAAATCAATTGTTTATTTCATTGAAATTTAATTAAACCGTTGCATTTATACATTCGTGTCCATATCCCACATCCAGTGACACTGAATTGTCTCTTCCGTGAGGGTTTCCCTGAGGTCTGTCTTGTTGTTTCAGCTGAAATGACTATTACAACACATCTCAGGAAATGAGATAAAATGTCCCTTGTGTTTTCAGTCTAGTAAGCTAATCTACAACATCAAACACAAAAACTGCAAACAGAGGAGATGATAGAATCTACAAATACCTTCATGGTCCTGGTTAGAATTATATGATATTTCTCCCTCTAGTGTTTCATAATCGGTCATGGTCCTTCAGTATGGTGACAATAAATGCACTTGAGTTTCGAGATTAAAAAACATTTTTTTTCCTCTGTAATGACAGTAAAAGAGGAGATGTAGGAAAAAAGAATGAAGGCGACAAATGAAATCAGAGATGCAGGAGGAGATTGAAGCTTGCGACGTCTCTTTCCTCTCAGTTGGCCTTCCTCTTTTTTGTGCGAAAGCGTCTGGTCCTCTGCTTGAAGAGGTGGCGGAAGTTGATGAACAGGCCTGAAATTAAGAAATAATTATTAATATCATACAGCAGTGTGACAGGGTTAATACAGTCAAGAACCTGGAAATATCAAGAAAATGTAATAACAGTTCAACTTTAGAAAAATATCTAAATTTTATCCATATGTAATAGTAATTTATGTTTAGCTCAGATATTTGGAGTCAGATTTAGTTACATTTAGTGCCAGGGTAAATCCTCTTGTGGTATTAAGAAATTACTGTGAGGATTTACCAAATACCTACTTGAAACATAACTAGAGATTTAAAAAGTGATTAGATCATTACAAATTAAATGAACTAGGGTCATAATTATAATAAATGAGTCAATTCAACAGTTCCAACAAAAGGTTTACTTACACTTAAGTAGAGTCAACTTGTCACATATTTATATGTATATAGAGTGCTGGGTATGAACAACGTATCTATGCACTTCATTGTTTTGTAAAAATGTATTTGTCCTCATAATCTTTTGTCAAATAACAATTTTCCCTGCCCCCTTGAAACAACTTTTCTTCAATTCTGGTCACATGGAATGCCTTTCTGGAGGGGCTATCAGTCATTTAGGGTGGGGCTATCAGGGAGTGTCTCGTTTCTGCCTTGTTTTTCTCCATTCTTCCATAATTTTATTAGCTACACCCTTCTTTCAATGATCCAATCGGTTCCCAAAGGATGAAGTCATGCACAGCCCACCTTTTTTTTTTCCCCGTGTAATTTTAGAACCATTTAAATTTTGATGTATGTAGCAATATGGGAAAAAAGGAAAATCTTAACTTTCGTTTCATGCGACTTTCAGGCAACTGGTTTACTCACTTTAAGTAACTAATTGCTTTTTACCAAGTATATATAACTATTACAAAATTACATTTGAATTTTTTTAGACATTGTTAAAACATTTATATTTTTAAAAACAAAATGAACAGAAAAGTTGATATATATATATATATATATATATATATATATATATATATATATATATATATATATATATATATATATATATATATATATATAAAAAATTAAATATAAAACTGTATCATTAAATTGTTGAATTAACTTTTTTCATTTACTGTATATTTTATTTTCGATGTTTAGGTAAAATCATGGCAAATTATACATCAAGTCTGATATAAAAAAAATGTAACCAAACATTTTTTTTTTTTTTACAAGCATTCTACATTCTAGCTCACAGATCACCTGCAGAACTTTACACTCAACATTTTTAATAAAATTGTAGTCCTAAAGGTCCCGTGAAGTGCTTTGAAGTGTGCTTTTTCTCCCGATGTTTGACAATCTCAACTGAAACATGAAGAGAGGGTGGGGACAGTGTAGCTCCTCCCCTTTTTAAAAACAGCCAATAGTGTTTTGTTCACCACTCTGCCAGTGAAAGTGGTTGAGCTCAAGTGCATCAAATGTGAAGTGTCTTGAAGGGGGCGGGGCATGTCAGATAGTAGAGAGCATTTGTTTGGTTAAGATTTGCTAAGAAACTGTAGTGTGAGGTGACATGAATAAAACCGTTGTTCCATTTAGGCAGAACTGACAAACTACAAGCTTTTAATGTTTATTTTAATTTTATATCTTCTACAAATTTTGTCACCGTTTTGGTGCACACTAGCTTATAGATATCCTAAAAACTAACAATACTGATACTAACATCTAAAAAAAATTAATTTGACCTTTAATTTGAAACCATTTTATAAATGTGGCCAATAATTTGCTTTATTATGTTAATTAAAAGATTTTTAAAATCTGACTGTACTAAATCACAACTGAACAAGTGATGGAGAAACACTGTGGGCCCTGTTGTACTTGTTGCATGTAGTATGTTGTGGATCTTACCCAGGAACATGAGAACAAGGTAGAGCTGCAGGATGTAGGAGAAGCTGAGAGAGAGGCCAGTGGCTTTAGGCAGAGGAATACTGAGAAGTTTGGTTTCATCAAAGATGGGGATGGACTGGATCACCGCCACAGCTGTTAACAACACAAGTGAGCAGAAGAAAAGTTATGTATGAACATTGTTAGATGTTAATGTTTGACAAGATCTCAAAAACAGACCATGAATTTTCAATGACTATGTTTACATGGACACCAGTAATCAAATTATTTGCCTTAATCTGAAAAAGACAATAATATGATTGTGTTTACATGAGTTGCTTTTTAAATGTTCCTTTCATGATCCTATTTTACATGTTATAGCACATAATTTGATTAACATCATTGCTCTATGCAATGTAATCCACATTTTCTCCGGAGTTTCATGTAATTTCAGACGTTTCATTTTTAATATGTCCACTTTAACTGCAGTTTGGCACTTTCACTTTCATTCAGGAACATTTCATGCATGCCCCCATGGCAAACAAGATATTGGATGCGAGCATGAACTGCTGGAAGAGTGTTGTTTTAATGGAATTTGATACCGCATGCCTATGGGGAAAAAACCTGCAGGTGTCTGTGGTGCTTCACTGACTTGGTAGGTGTAGAGAATAGTGTCAAACAGCTGTGTGTTTATAGACTATCCTGTCGCAAAACGCGGCGAAAATCGTACACAACGGTAATAGTTTGATTGCGGTGTTTACATCTCTGTACTGCACTTCAATAATGCCACTAAAATCAGCATACTCCACATGTCTTAATTCCATTTCTGTTTAGTTCGATTATGACTTTGGTCAGATTAAGGTAATCAAAAATCGCTGTTTACATGGTAGACTCTTAATCAGAGTATTGTCTTAATCGTATTAAAATCGGATGTAAACGTACTCATTGAGACAAAGAAAACATACCTTCAGCTAGTACTCCAAGAGGGTACAGCGGCATCCATATGGTGTATCTCAACCAAGTCAGCAACTTCCATTCAGTGTCAATGCAGGCCAACATGTAGAAGGGATACCTGTGGTTCATTTTCAGAAGTCGGATTAGAATGATACACATCTTCCAACAAAGGTACATTAAAGACTGTAAACATCAGAATATCACAATAACAACGTTTTATTTAATTTTTTTAATCTCGTTAGAAAAGTATTAGGTTTAGACATCTCTTATGCTGACCAAGGCTGCATATATTTGATCAGGAATATAATTAAAACAAATATTACAACCATGGTTCCCACTTTAAGCCAAATATCAAAATCCCTGACTAAAAAAAAACTGAATTTCCATGACATCTAATGATTGGAAAAACAGGCTGCAGTTGTACTTTGCATAATATTAAAATGGTTTTAGCTTGAATATAATATTGCAGAACTTTAATAGTCACTATTAAAACAACAATGGATAATTCACCTTGGAATTTTGATACATTTCTTAAGACTTTAAATTGAGTTTTTTCTTAACTTTCGAGTCTTTGAAGTGGTCATTCTTCAAATTAGTCTTGTGCTGCTTGATATCCTTAGTTTACAGGTACTGTCAGGTGACTGCATTTGACTTAAAGGGTTGCCCTTGAGTCAAATGCAGAATAAAAATGGAGATGAAAATAGCCTAACCATAAGAATAGGCATAAAACAGCGCAATATAAAAATATGTTTTAGAAAATTTACATTTTGATGAATGGAAACTATAAAAAAAAATCAAAAATCACTGATATTCCATGACTTGGACAAAAATGTATACAAATTTCCTGACTTTTGATGTTTGGAACAGACATTCTAAAATTTCATGATATTCCAGAAATTCCATGACCCAGGGCTTCCCAAAGTTGAGCCAGTGATCCCCAAAATAACAATTCCAGTGACTTGTGAAATAAACACAAGCATATTGACAACAACAAAAAGTGCAACAGTCTGACAATCATATTATTATTTTTTTGCCATTTATTCATTTGTTTAATTTAACATTAACCTCATAAAATGAGACAAGTGAGCACAATGTTTAATGTACAAGACTATTCTTGGTTTAATTTTGAAGAGCGAAGATCATCCTTTATCTTCAGTCATGTATGATTTTTTAATCTTTTTAGAAAAATGTTATACATTTTTTATGTACGTAAGTGCTGTAAAGGTGCCAAAGTTTACCATGGTGCTGTAAAATCAATCTGCTGCAAATGACGCTATTAATATTATTAATATAAACACCCCGGGGGTCGCAATTCAAAGGGGAAAAAATAGAAAGGCTGATGGTGGTTTTGCTTTTTAAATGTGACTAGTAAATATTATTTTTATCTTCTGTAGGTTATGGATACAATATGGTAATTCCCCATTTTGGGAAGCACTGCCCTAAACAATAACTTTTTTTTTTATTTAAAATGTAATATTTCTTGTGATGGCAAAGCTGAATTTTCAAAATCCGTTACATCTGCCTTAAGTGTCACACAAACTTTCAGAAATCATTGAAATATGCAGATTTTGAAAACATTTTAACATTCAATCATGATGCATGTTTTTTTAGGATTTAAAATAGAAATATTGTCTTTAATGCCTCTCTAGGTCAATTTAATGCTAAAGAAAACTTAATGACCTCAGTAGTTTCCATTATTTACTTTTACATGGTAAAATATTTTATTTCAAAAAGTAAATAATTGAATAAAATCACTTTATAACAACAAATACTGTTGCAGATATGCTCATGTATATAGCACAGTTCTGAGGCAATGAGTGTGACAGTGACATGGCAATTTTAGCACGCTAATGATGTCCCATAACATGTATGCAGACAAAAAACGACTTCTTTCATCACACTAGCGGAAGAAGTGTGAAATAGCTGATGCTATACAGAAACCACACACACACGACATCACTGATGAAAGAGCCAAGACTGAAAACTCTGCAATGTCTTTAGCCTCCATATTTTGTAAACCATATAAAACTGCAGCACAAATAAAGGCTCCAGTGATGCAAAAATGACACGATACTCACTGAGATGTGAATGACCCCAAAGTACACATATCAAGCATCAAAATCTTTCTGTAAATATCTTTCTGGGATATTTTGTTTATTCCATAATTACAATTTAGGTTCTACTTCTCAGTTTTAGGAAGAGTAAATGTATTTCCTTTGATAAGCAAACGTCTGCATACAGGAAGTTATTAGTTATCAGCCTCAGAATACACGGAAAAGGAAATCCTGTAGATAAAAACACCAACATTTCCTCACTGCCAGCAGAAACTGTGGTCCAAATAAACACAATGCTGTAAAATCACAAGCGTAACACACTTATCAAAAGTGATTCCCATAATTACCTGAATATCTCAATCGTGCTCCACAGATAAAACACAAAGAACACCACTGGCTTGTTCTGCATGTCCTCTAAGCTACCGAATATGACGAAAAGGATGAAGTTTCTCCCCATCACCTTTAAAGAGATACATTCAATATTTACTATATAGTGTTTAAAGAAGTGAATTTAATTGGTCACTAAAGCGCCAGGTGGAAATGATGTACCTGAATGAAAGCAGGCATGACTCCGGTCTTTACCAAGCCCACAGCGGGATTAATAACCTCCATTATTGCCAGCATCTGACAGAAGTACATCACGTCAGCGATGGTATGAAATGTGTCGTAGAAAGAATCTGTAGAGTTGAGGAAGAATCAGTAACAGGGTGCAAAATTCTGGGAAACTTTCCATGGGAATTTAATGGGAATAAACTGTGAATTTGGTGAATTGAAGGTTAGCCTATAACAGTGTATTTAATTGTAACTGAAAAAAATATCTTACCATATAATTGAAAATATTACTGTATAATATCTTACTGCATAATATTAATATTAGAATTTTGGTTAAAACAACCAGATTTCATGCAATTCCGTACCTGCATAATTAAATCATATACACACAGTCAGCACCGCATCTACAGAGATTTTCAATCTGTCTATTTAAATTATATAAATAATTTTTTAACATAAAACTAGCTATTGTGCACCAAATATGACCATAGTATAAACAAATACAGACTGAGAAACATTTAGGTGATTTTTTTCTTCATTTTACAGCAAACATAAGACTATATACTTAATCGCTCAATGAAAGAATTAATGTTCCACTCACAATTAAATCAGTCAAAAATGTTATTTTTAATATGCATTAGTTTGTGTGCATGTCAGCTTATGAACATTTATAGTTCAGTCTTTATATACAGTTTATCTAAATTCCTCTAAATTTCTAAGTAACTAAAATAAATTGCAATAAAGTTTCCAACTTCGCATATTTCCAAAATTCCCAAGACGAAGTTCCCATGGAAATTTGCCAGAAATTTACCGAAACCCTAAACAGTAAGGGCCATAGTGAAATCTGAGACAGAGACTGACATTGAGTGCTTCTCTACTGTCAAAATACATAAAGAAAATTAATGAATGAAAAAGATTAGTTTTAATTATGCTAACAAGATTTTTTCAAACTATTGTTACTCTGAATGATGTTTTATTTGGTTCTTTTTGTAAATCACTGTAAATTATAGTTTTATTTATTTTTTAAAGATTATTTATGTAGCACATTTATTACAAAATGGTAATTCAAAGTGCTTGAAAGAAAGAAAGAAAGACAATAAAATTTTCTGCACGGTGGCGCAGTGGGTAGCACTGTCACCTCACAGCAAGATGTTCGCTAGTTCGAGCCCCGGCTGGGTCAGTTGGGATTTCTGTGTGGAGTTTGCATGTTCTCCCCGTGTCGTGTGGGTTTCCTCTGGGTGCTCCGGTTTCCCCCACAAGTCAAAAAATATGTGCTATAGGTGAATTGGGTAAGCTAAATTGTCCGTAGTGTATGTCCTGGTCCTTCAGGTTTGGGGTTGAGCGTTGGGCTAACGACCCACCTCGTAAAAATTGTTACGAAACACCAACATGGTGCGGCTAAATATCAACTTCGATATAAACAGCCCTAGGAGTAAGTAATTTAATTAATATTGTGATTTGTGGAATGTAACAAAGTGCTCTATCAGTAAACGCACAGCTAAACAAATGTGTTTTTAGATTTGTTTTTATTATTATTATTATTAATTAATACTTTAATTAATTATTTCTGAAAATGTTTTACAAATTAAGCTGGGCATGTTCCAATGCACAAAACCATTTGAATCTCTATTGCAATTTTCAATATTTTTTTGATTCACCTGTTTGTCTTTTACCCATGTATCTAAATATATATATACAGACATACACATTTGCATAACAGAACTCAAATGAAATGAGAACTCAAAATTCAAATGAGATGCTTTTCCTGACAACAACTACAGCTGAAAAACAAAAATGCATTTTTTACCTGCTTGCAAATTATAACAAAAATAAAAACAGACTAACCTTGTCCAAGAATGAACAGACGTACAGTCATGTTGACGAAGATCCAAGAATAGCCGAGAAACTGGACCAAGTTGTACATAAAGAGAAACCCTTTTTTCAAGCCAAGATAAGCTGCAAGCACAGTAACATAAATGAGTAATGAATGCATGCTTATTATTTGGTAGACCCTGCCATGTTTACTTTACATGGAATTAAATATATACTCACGGTCCTTACGAACCCTTGACTCAATGCTGACTTTATTTATTTTCTCTTCCTGTGTCAAATAAACACTAGTTTAACACATCGCACTGCTACAGTACAGCACTCCTCGAGTATAACTTCAATAACTCAGTTTTAGTAAACAGCAAACCTCTTTACCTTCTCTCTGAGCTCCATTTCTGCATCTGACTCATCCAACCAACGGTCAAAATCAGGTGCCAGAAACAGAGGCTTCTTCTCCTGCTTAGTGAGTCGATTCCACCACACTTCCTCCTGCTTCTTTACCGTAATATTCACCTGCCGCTGGGTGGATTTGTGTTTAACCTGTGGACATTTTTATGTTAAGACACATTAAAGAAGCTGACAGACCATAGACAACACCAAACTAAATGCATTTCTGCTTTTTCACCAAACACCTCATTGAGCAACCAAATGTTTTACATTCGCAATTTCCTATAATGTTGTAAATGACAATGTCGTTACCTCAGGTTTAACAGGTTTTAAGAATTCCAGGCTGAATTCATATTCATTTTCTCCTTTGGCTCCGTGCCCTTGACCTTTAAAAGAGCAGAGTATGCTGAAGTCACGCAATTGAGAATGAAAAGCTTCCCGCTGATGGTTAGCTGTGAGACGTACCTCTGAACTGGAGGATGTTCTCTTCTACACCAATACTGAGATCCTGTGTGATAGAGAGAGAGAGACTGACTCAAAAAAAGAGAAGTATGAAGTTTCAAGCTCCTCCTCCAACTGCTATCAGTGACTTCAAATGCACTGAGCATCAAACCGATATTATAATGTCCAGTTGCTGATCTTTAAATAAAAATAAAGGGACGATCACTGAACCACACAGTACCAAACACAAAAACTATATTTGTACAATAAATATTTTCAGTTCAAGATATACTACTTTGGAAAAGTCTGTCAATAGAACTAAAAAGGTAAATAGATTTAAACATATTTCAAAGGGAGTTTAAAAAGAGGTTACAACTAAATCACGTTTGTGAACACTGATTGTCATGCAGTTTCCTTTTTTTGTATTGGTATTTTCTATTGTTAATGTAGCTTTCTATAAGAATATTCTAAACATATTTGTACAATTTTAGTGTAGAAAAAATCCTAACCAGGGACTAAGAATGCAAATTAGCCAATAGCTAGAAGCCTATATGTGGAGCTGCTTTAAAGTACTTTAAAGTGTAGCAATGTTATACTGCATTGTGCCTATTAAATAAACTGAAAAAAAAAATACTTTTCCAACTTCATCATTACTAGGAAGACAATTTTTTTAATTATTTTATACCAATGACATCATTTGAAATAGCTTTTAAAAATGACTGAATCCCTCAAACAATGCAAGAGTCTTTAATGCAAGGCATGATCGTGGCTAAAAGACTAGTGCTTAACAAATCACCTTTACCCCCTTCATTCCAGAACTGAATTTCCGACATGATATCTGTTATTTAGACTCCGATTTTTAAAGACTTCGGTTTATTTGACAAGTCTATAACTCAACTGCAATCCAGTGACCTCTCTGAGGTTTAAGTTATATACCCTGTCAAGTTTTGATTGTGTTATTTTGACTGTGATGGTTTTCGTTTTTTGTTTTTTTCCTTTATTGTCCTTTGTATGTCTACAGTACGAGCCAAGGTTTGTTTTTGTTCTTGTTCTGTGTGTGTATGTATGTTTGTATAAAAACCTTAAAATAAAGTAATAATTACTGAATTTTTATTTAGTGTAAAATGTCCCTCAACTACCATCATCATGCAGATTTTTTTGTTTTACAGGAATGGTATTGCAATTGTTGGAAAACTGAGATCTTGAGGTCTCATTAACTGTGCAAATCTGTTTATAGCTGTAGTTTTTTTAACCAGGGGCTAAGATAAACAATGTAAAAATAAAATAAAAAAAGATTCACATTTATTTATATTTTTTTTTTATCACTTGTAGGATGTCTAGACCTTTTATATATACCCTGAATATGCAAGTTTCTAGCAATGTTACACTGTAAAGAAGCCAACTGCATTAAATGGAAATAAGTTGCCCCTACTCAATTTATTAATCTTAATAATGTTCATTTTAACATTAGCAAATACAGCTTCTGATCTTAATAATATATTAATGGCTTAATATATATATATATATATATATATATATATATATATATATATATATATATATATATATATATATATATATATATATATATATATATATATATATATATATATATATATATATATATATAAATATAAATATATATAAATATATATACACACAACTTACATATATACAACAGTTCGGTCTGGTTCTTGAATCTGGTTGGCTGATAGCCGTGCGATATTCCCATAATACCGTACAACCTCTTCCCCTTTGTGCATTACTCCACCCACAGAATGACAGCAGATGAATAAATTCACTACCTTTTCGATAAATATTGCAGCTGTTGGACAACATAATGAACTTTTGAGGATTTTTAGGTAAGAATGTAGTTGTTTAGATTATAACTATAGAGTTTATTTATAAGGATAGTGCTTATTTAAAATATTGAAAATTTCTGAGAGACAGCGCGTCGGCATCCATCAGCCTGTCATACTGAGCAGAGCAAAGACGATTAACCACATAATAAGAACTTAGAGGAGAAAAACAGCATCATTTCGAACTACAGCTGATCAAATTATTAATAAACTCATAAGAGACATTTTAAATCGATCTCTCTCTTTTGCATGTTTTAGTGCTTTATTTATACCATAGTAATTGTAGTGTATTGAGTGAGATGGGACTCACATATCAGGAATGTATGTATTTTGCGTTGGCCATTCTTTGTATAACCCCAAGTTACTTTTTGGTTGGCCATCTGTTTGTTTATGATAAGTCTCCCAATTTCGTTCCTGCAGACTAGTTCAGTAAAAATAAAGAAAGAAGAAATGCCCGCATGTGTTTAGCATTTTTTTCCTCATCGCAAACACAACAGTAATCTAGTAGTGTTTGCATTACTTTGGCTTTTTCTGGGTTATTATTGTGATCTCCCGATTGAAACCGACAAATACTGCGAAAAGTCTCTAGACTGATAGTAACGGCTTCTGCTGTTCTGACGTCAGCTGCAGATGTGAATGAATGGCAGCAGAAAGTACACATACAAAAGCAATTTTGAAACTCTCTGTGTTTGATTTCCTTTTTTATATACACGATTAGGCCTTTAAACTTTTGTATAAACGCAATATCACACTCGTAGCAGTGCAATATAGCTGTATATTGTCACTGGTGGGACACTATCTGCCAACGACTCCCACCAGTGCTGATATACAGCCATATTGCACTTCTACTCGTGTAATATTGCTCATGTGTGTGTGTGTGTGTGTGTGTGTGTTTGTTTATTTATATATATATATATATATATATATATATATATATATATATATATATATATATATATATATATATATATATTTTTTTTTTTTTTTTTTTTTTTTTTTTTTTTTTTTTATTAACTAACGGTGATTACTGGACCTTAACTACTGTAAAGGCTCACCTCAAAAATACCTGTAAATATTAAATATACCACAATTTATCACGGAGTTCAAGAATAGACAAGATAAATTGGATAATCTGGCGTAATTTGGTAATTATACATTTACTAAAATGTTATTACAGACAATTTGTGGCAAGCACTAAGTTTGGGGTTTGTATTAAGATGTGTGCAAAATAATTGTATATTTATAAATACGAATGTTTTGGAAAAAGTCTAAATTTTCCTTTTGTGTTTTAACATGTGCAGACACACTATGGAAAACCGCTTTCTAGCGTGTTATAAAATGGGCTATGCACAAATATTTTTGGGTTAAGGGCCATTGCAGTAGTCCTATATTTGATTACCACAGGAATATCACCTTTATCCCAGAGCTCTCAGTGGCAGCAGGCCGTTTCTCGCATTACCTTTAAAAACATGCTTTATCCTGCCCTGAGAAACAATGAGGGGGCAGTTTCTCCTCCTTGGTTGTAAATAAAACATGCTCTGTCATTGTAAATGGGCCAGATGGTTGGTGGGGCCAGTAGGATCAAGTCCTGATCACCCTTTTAGTAATCTTCATCTCTGTTTTCTCTGTGATCTGGGCTTTATGCTTCAAGCTCTGCCATCAGAGCCACGAAAGCTGTTGTTATTCTACACAACATCATACTAAACACTATTCAGATTTACAGCTTTGAAACCTACAACCTGGATTTGCGCATATTGATTGCAATACATGGAAAAAAAGACTTGGTTAAGCATACAGTGCATTAGTTATTATGATAAGCAAGTTGTTTTTACCTGAGCATCACTGATCTCCACGCGCAGGTAAATCTCCCCATGCCGCTGTGCCCAGTACACGTGAGGTGTGAGTGCCGACATTGCTATTATTTACATTAATATGGGCTTTACAAAGATTTAACAATGAATGACAGGCAATGCAGACCTTGCAACTAGCAGCCGGAAGACGCGTCCTAGAATTCTGTCATGTCCAGACTTTTCTCCGTATGCGCATGCGCTAGCGTGACACAACACCCACCGCCCACTTTATCGGTAAAGTCTAGATGGGATACAGCTACGGATTTTCACTTAGCATTATTTTTTTGTGACACTGTACAATAATAGTTAATATGTTACGTTACTGTAAGGTTTGGGGTAGATGTTAATAAAATCCAATTTAATCGGTAATTTAATAAATAGTATGAATAATACTCTGTTTAATTGTTTTACATTACTTTGATGGATGTGTTTAGATGTGGGGTGAGGGTAGGAGAAGGGTCTAGCTGTTGGGGGTAGCAGTATCCCTTCCAGGAAGTCTCACATTCATTTTCTGTTAAAACTCAGCAGAAAAGGTCTAAACTTTAAACTAAACTAAGCCTTATAGCCTACTTAGACGAATCACAACACATTATTCACAAACGTATCTTAAAAAGCATGCTATTTGAAATTGAAGGAGAAAGGTTGCCTAGTACGTACCGTCTTTTGACTACACTACCCATGTAGCACTGCGGATGACGTAATTTATTTCTTAGGAAGAAAATAAAAATAGGTCAAAACGGCACGTTTTATGTGTTGTGATTGCGATGTTTCGACAATATTATTTTCTTATTTTTTTCTGTTTTGAAGTAAAACATTGCTATTGTATTATTAATTGTCTAAAAATTAAAAATTTGTCATCTTGACATAATTTTATTTTTATAAAACTGACACATTTAAACTACACATTTGTATTTTAAATGTAGAATAAATGTCATCGGTAGCAGCAGAAAAAAAAATGTATGTTTGACATAAATTGTACATTCAGAGAATTTCCATGTGGTCATACACACACACACAATGTGTGAACAGAAATGTTCCACACAGAAATGCCCAGCCAGAGCTGAAACCAGCGACCTTCTTGCTGTGAGGTGATAGTGCTAACCACTGCACTACCGTGCCGCCCCATATAGGCCTACTTTAGTGTAAAAAATACACAACAATTTTGATAAGGTAAGTTCTGTATACTTTGTGTAGGAACGATGTTTCGGTCATGAGTTATTGATCTGGAAAATACGAATCTGCGAATCTGTTGCTAACTTTACTGAACTTCAAATTCTTTGTTTCAAATCAGATATCGTCTTAACACAATATCTGTATATAATACATATATATAACATTCATTCATTCATTCATTTTCTTGTCGGCTTTGTCCCTTGCGGGGTCGCCACAGCGGAATGAACCACCAACCTATCAGGCACGATTTCTACGCAGCGGATGCCCTTCCAGCCGCCCATCTCTGGGAACTTCCACACACACATCCACACTCATACACTATGGACAATTTAGCTTACCCAATTCACCTGTACTGCATGTCTTTGGACGGTGGGGGAAACCGGAGCACCCGGAGGAAACCCACGCAAACGCAGGGAGAACATGCAAACTCCACACAGAAACGCCAACTGACCCAGCCCAGCCGAGGTTCGAACCTGCGACCCAGCAACATTCTTGCTGTGAGGCAACAGCACTACCTACTGCGCCACTGCGTTGCCCATATATATAACATAATTTGTTGTTTTTCTTACTTTAATTATAATATGCAAAAAGCAAAGTTTTAACAGTATCAAAAAAGAACAATTTTCTCTCTGACTTTTTCTGTCAACACTAAAATCAACAAGCAATTACATATAAAATGTATCAAAACGTTTAAATTCTCTACTATACTTTGAGTTTTTCCATAATTAAATGCATCACCTTTTTGTGTTTTGCTTTATAGCATTTTATGTCCTTATGATTAATTACAGAAATTATTTTCCTTTTTTTATTTATGTATTTGTGTGTCATCTTCTTTATCTTATATTATTTATGTATTTCATTGCATAAGACTTTCAAAAATGTGCAAAATTAGCTCAGCTACTCATCATTGATCAAAGTCTCATCTCGGACATACAAAGAAATACAAATAAATCTAGTTCCAGTTTTCCTTTCAAATACAGTGGAGGCCTTATTTGTTCATGCAACCTGCTTTGACTGTTTGTTTTGTTCTCCTGAGCCCCTTATTGCCTTTTTTAACTGTAGCAAGACATCAGAACAAAGACTATAATATTCACTTAAAGGGACTTTGATCTGAATCATTATTTTTGGTTTAGATCGAGTTAAACATTTTACAGGGATCAAAGTGTATGAAAAAATAAGAAGAAAGAAGAATAAAATAACAAATCATGCAACATTTTAATAACGATTTGATAAATGTTTGACAAATAGTTTGCCAGTGAATTTCAGGAACATTATGAGCTATATGAGTACCATAAAATACCATACACTGTAGACTTATACACTTTTAGGCGTTCATATGAAAAATATAGGATAAATGTCCTGTGAAGTTTTTGTCACTTCACAAATGTTATTAAGGACGTTTAAATCATATTTCATTTTCATTGAAAATGCACAAGGTGACAGGGGTGTGTGTAGTGCTGTCACCTCACAGCAAGAAGGTCGCTGGTTTGAGTCCCGGGTCAGTTGGCTTTTCTGTGTGGAGTTTGCTTGTTCTCCCTGTGTTTCCTCCAGGTGCTCTGGTTTCCCCCACAGTCCAAAGACATGCGCTACAGGTGAATTGAGTAAGCTAAATTGGCCGTAGTGTGTGTGAATGAGTGTGTATGGGTGTTTCCCAGTTCTGGATTGCAGCTGGAAGGGCATGCACTGTGTAAAGCATATGCTGCATAAGCTGGCGGTTCATTCCACTTGGCAACCCCTGATGAATAAAGGGACTAAGCCGTAGGAAAATGAATGAATGAATGCAAAACCCCTCTTGTATGTGTTGATATTATCCATTTGTCAGCTTCACTTACTCTTCCAGCCAGAGGAGGCGCTGTGACGCTGTTTATAACCGCTTTTACGCCAATGTTTACGGAAGTAGACGAAACCTGAAAATATGCGACGGTTAATAACGTGCACCGCTTCTTAACGCGCAGTTTACTACATGTGTAATATAAATGTCCAAAATGTCTTATCCGAGAAACAGTTTACCTATTGATAATACATTATATAAATAATAGTTATCTTATATGAGGAAACTTTAGACTAACGTTAGGTGAACTACCCAACAGAATAAAAGTATTGTACCTTTAACAAATACATTAAATAGGTTTTTTATAATGCAGCAGAACTCTGAATCTGATCATTTGCAAACAGACTTACAAAAGACTGGTTCAAGATTTCATGTTCTGGTAGGTTTGACCGGCAGTGTCGCTGCACTCAAGGCGCCTTTGTTGGTTAAACAACTTCTTGAGATTCCTGAGGTGAGTATATTTACATAGACAGAACAAAATGTAAATTATTACTTAACCTGACAGAGACACTGATGTCTTTCAGTTCATGTTCTCCAATGTATTTTCATTTCATACATTTCTCCACTAGAGAGTGCTATTTCTTTAAACATTTCGTTCTAGTTATATTCTTGTCGTCTATTGTAGTCTAATAAATTAAAAATGTAAAAGAAGGAAATGGTATTAGTTTCATTTTACCTCAAATAAGCAAACATACACAGACTCGTTGGCAGCCTGATGAAAGAGGTGATTATTATTTCTCAATAAGTGGACCTTTTTTAGTTATTTGCCTCATTTACTATTTAATTATTTAATATATATACTGCATATTAGTCATATTTTAAGCACTATTTTTAGCTGGATTAGCCTGTCGAATGGTCATCACTTTTTGATTTACCAAAAATATTTCCTAAAGGTTTAGAATAAAGAAATATGAATAAATACCTATTTTTAAAATACAAATGTACATCCAATATAATTAAAAAGAATCTGGTCATGTTTTAAATTAAAAACTGTGGCCTATTGACAAATCGTCATCATCTTCCACCTTCTATCTGCGTTCTAAATGATTTTGAGATATTGAGCTTCAAAGTTTTTGCATTCCATATAGCAAACAATATGTGTGTAACAGTTCTCTTTCATACATTAACATGACAGGGACCTTAAATATACTTTAAATGTAAATGATCTTAAGTTCTCTTAAATTTGCAAATTGCGGTAAAAAAAACAGGGCAAATTCAGATAGAATCCTCTAATTCTAAAAAGTTATTTTTCTCTTGGAATTATAAGGGTCTATCTGGGAGATCTTTAATTAAAGCATTACTTTTCAAGAAATATAATAAGTCGGCTTATTAGTTTAATTTAAAAAAAATGGTGCTGTTACAATATGTTGTTATTTGAGAAAGTTACATTTTTGCTCTGTATAACATTTATTTAATGTTTTAGGATGATTTTTTTTTCTTGTTTAAATTAAGAATAGAAGGCTGTGCTAAATATTTTGTCCAGTGCAGATGGATAATAGCCTTTTTAGATAAATTATTTTCACAATTTAGGATGGCATAGCAGTCAAAATAGCACAAATGAGCTCATGTATGGGACAAATTTTGGACCTTTGTCAGTGAGGGGTGTGTCTTTCGAATCACCCAAACCCCCCTTGGCTAAGGGCCTGATACAGAGGTGGATTGTAAATCATTACCCTGGGTTTGTTTTGATGTTGCATATTGTTGTTCTCACTATTTAAGAGTTATAAAAAATTGAGTAAAAAATTTATACTTTTTCTAATGAAAAATGAAAGTTTTACCTGTATTTAAAATCATAGTTGTTCAATTATAAAATCTTTTTTATTTCTTTTTTGACATAAAAAAAAAACTCTTTTCCAAAAGACTTTTTTAAAAGAGAGCAAAACTTTCTTAATTTTTCATAGTATAAAGTGTGAAAAATAAATATAAAAATTATTACTTATTTTAGTTTTCTTTCATTTATCAGAAACTTTAGTCATTTGTTTTTTTTATTGAAATAAATAAAAAGTGACAAGAAAAAAACACATTGTAACCGTTTTTATAACAGTTTCATTGGAGTTATAACCTTGTTCTTAAGTTTTAATGATTGTGTAAGTCTGTTAAATGTAACTCAAGTTTCAAAGATGGGTTCTCTGTGAGGTAACCAGCTATGTTTCCTGTTCTGTTGTTCAGGTTGATGTGCGTGTGGTCACCACAGACCATGCCACTCATTTTTACGATATCAATGAAGTCCCTGTCCGTGTGTACACAGATAAGGACGAGTGGGAGGTGAGTTTAGCCTTAAAGGGGAAGAGATTATTTTTCACTGCAAACAACAGCTTTGTATTTGTATTCTTTCCTGCTGTGGTGTTTACATCCAGACTGATCTTATAATCTAAATAATCTCTTATAAGAGGATTTTAATTTACTGATTTCCTTATAATTCTATGCTAGATGTGGACGAAGCGCTCTGACCCAGTTCTTCACATTGAATTAAGACGTTGGTCAGATCTTTTAGTGATCGCTCCACTGGATGCCAACACACTTGGCAAAATCGCTAGTGGGATGTGTGACAACCTTCTGGTAGGTGTTTATTGCATTCTATTGGCGTTTTCTATGTAAGCGTTATCATCGAAGTGTGCTCACCAGTTTTGTTTATGGCAGACGTGTGTGGTGCGGGCCTGGGACATCAACCGCCCTTTGCTCTTCTGTCCTGCTATGAACACAGCCATGTGGCAGCATCCAATCACTGCTCAGCAAGTGTCCACAATTAAAGCATTTGGCTACACTGAGATACCATGCATTGCCAAAAAACTTGTCTGTGGAGATGAAGGTATCTTCTAAGATAGTGTAATGGTTTTATAAGCCAGTTGCATTGATAAGGACTAGTTCAAAACAATGTGTGAAGTCACACATGCATATTTTGTTATCTAAAGATCAAACAGATTAGATAATTAGCATGTTTCTTGATTATAATGAAGTGATGTTTCGTGGATTTCAGCTCATGTTACAGTCTACCCTCTGGATTTTTCACAGGTAAAGGTGCCATGGCTGAGGTCTCAACTATTGTTGATACTGTGAAACAATACGTCCAGAGTCATCCTGAATAAACTCAGACTAAACCTACTCACCCAGGGTCATCATCAGTCAGGAGACACAAGGTTATCTAAACAATAAAATCTATATTTTTAACCAAATCTACAAACAGACCATTTTTAATGTATTTAAATAGTTTTAAGTAGTTTGATATTTGAGTGTTTTGCAGATATTATTACTATTATTATAATGATTTAGAATCAGCAAAACACTAATAATAAAGCACATCAACAATCATAAATATGAAGAATAGAACAAGTATTTAGTAACAATATACAAATTGACAATTGTATGTACATGTATATTGCAAAATAATAGGACATATTTTAGTATGATTATTATTACATTAATTAGTTTTTTTGTACTACTTTGTGGGTCAGAACAACTTCAGTCTAAAAATTCCTGGGTTGTTGTAAAAAAGTCTAATTCAAAGTCTAATTCAAATATTATTTGTCACATACACAGTATGATATGCAGTGAAATGCTTACACAACCACTTTTGACCTTAAAAATAGTAATAACAATAAGAATCTAAATTATGGTGAAATAGAATTTATGCAATTGAAAATAAATGCAAATATAAACTATTTAAAGACTTTAGATATAGAGTATGTGGCTGTAGAAAAAAGTACAAAGTATAAAAATATAAAAGAGCTATCTATCTGTACAAACAGAGACATAGAAGTGTTTCTTACAAAGTGCCTGGTGGATAAGAGAGGAAGGAGTGTATCCTATAGATGGGTCAAAAAGAGACAAGCTCAACCATTGGGGGTAATATTAATAAGTATATACATTTAATTGAAAAAAATTAACTCAATTTTTGGGTTACAACAACCCAGCGTTTCTTTGAGTGTACTCGCTACTCAGGCACATAAAAATATATTTTTATTAATAAAAGATAAACTTTTATAGACAGACCTAGTGTGAGCTGGGAGTTTGTTAAAAGTGACGTTTTATTGGTCAATGCATTTTTAAGATACACTATTAATTTGTTTGTATTTTATGGGCTAGTTTACAAAGTGATCCGATTATACTAAATGCAAAGTCCAAACCTAATGAAACATCAAACAAATAGACATCAGTACATTTTGAGTTTGCATACCAATATTCATTACATTCCACCAGCTACAGCCTCTACAACTAAATTAATAATAATAACTCTAACTGTGCTACTGTATGATTTAGGAGATTGAAAAGCCATCTGGTATATGTTTTAAAGTGTTTTTGTGGAAATACTGGTTAATTTGGGAACACAATGTTCAAACTATATTGTAATAATACCGAACATGACTGAATGTATTGAAATATACTTTTTTTGTATTCCAGTTCATAAAATAATATTTCCAGGCAAACTTTTTTTTTCTTTTACAAGACACAATCATTGTATAACTGCAATTATACGTACTTTATAGAGTCAAGGTAAAAGACTTTATTTTAGGATAACTAAACTATTGTCTAGGATAACTGCATGTAATTATGCATAATTTATTATTATTACTACAGTAATTACATGCAGTGTTTAACAGAAACACGATTTGCACAAACATTTTCTGTCTTTCTTTCATTATTGAAAATGTTCCCATTCATGCCATAAATCAGGATAGTAAAATGTAAATATTATTTAATTCTCTGATTCCATGTACACTGGTAGCTAATCCTCAATATGAAGCTTATTATTATAGATGATGTGCTGGAATCACTTATTTAATTCCCTAATTAAATTAAGTTTCAAGATCCTCTCTTCACTGTATTTCTTAATTAGAGTTTTGTTTAGGACCATATTTTGAAATGATTTTAAGGAATAATTTATACCTTTCACACCTTACCAAAAGGTATCTCGTTGAGTCCTGTGAATGAATCAAAGAAGAAGGTGAATAAAATACATTTTATTAAAAATAAATCCAGTGAAAAAGATGAATAAACAAATACAAGCACAAAACGAAATCCTGTACATTATTCTCCGTTTAGAAAAAGTGGCCAAAAATGTACAAAATAACAGTCCATGAAAAGTGATGTACTAAAATATAAGCTGTATGTTACATTATTATCTAATGATGAGTCAAGGCATGTACTAATCAAAAACTAACTTTAACCTAAAAAAGGTCACATGAGTTCATGTGTGAATAAGGGCTACCCTAATTTACTTTATAGTACGTTTGTTAATTAACATATTACTTTATAATCCAACTTGAACTCATGACCCGTTTAATGTATATTTATTTCATCACTTTACTTGAAGAGGCACATTATCATTAACTCATTCTTAACTACTCATTAACTCCTGGGTTTAAACTGTTAATTTCGATATAGAAAGAACACTTCTCTATTGTTTGTTAATGTAAACATGCACTAGACGGATGTACATGATGTTCACAAGTCATTAAGAATGCGTTACATATAATGTGCCCCTCCAAGTAAAGTGATGGCATAAAGATACATTAACAGGTCAGGAGTTAATGTTGGTTGCATTTAGCTAAAACCTTAATACATTCATTAACAAACAAATACTAACAAGTAATTAAGGTAGCTTAATTAAGGTTGTAGTTAATGTTAGTTCATGAATATCCCATGCCTTAACTCATCATTATTTCATAATAAAGTAATATTTAATTTAGTCCATCATTATTCATGCGCTGGCTTGTAAGCTCTGCCTTTTCAACAATATCCATGCACATATATAAGGGTACTTGCCTTTAATCGGGACTACAAATATATTTATTACTCTTAAACTCCATTGCTGAAATAACAATGTTAAAAACACATTACTGACAACATTGTTGAACCACATTAACTGTAAGTAAAAATAAGAAACCCCTGTTTCACAAAGAATAGTAATACATATCTTGTCATTTGGTTATTCACTCTTTTCATAGTAATAAAAGTCTACCTTGGCTATAGATCACAAGATACATATTCAAGAAGCATAGCAATAAGTTTCTGTTTTTCTGATCTTGGGCGGGTTGCCAGATGTATCATCATTCAAGGTTAGGTCTGCTAATGGGTGAAGAATGCTTTCCTCTCCTGATATAATTTCCAAATCTCCTCCAGATGGCAAGTTTAGTGATTTATTGGGGCTTCAAGTGAGCCATCTTCTCCTTCATTGTAAGCATCAGCCTTAATATGTCACCCTTGACCTCTCTGAATTCTCTGTTGAATATGTCCTTGTCTTCTCTTAAAATTCTTCACACTAATAGCTGTTTCAGCAAGCATAGGAATATCAGAATATGTAAGTGATGTTTTGTATCTCTCAGAATTAATGTCATTAAAATATCAGTGATTGTCAGCATCTGCACTGAAAACAAAATGATACATTTGATTTACTTATTTTTTTTAAGGTAAGTGATTGCAAACAATTCATATGGGCTGAATTTAAACAAATTAGGTTGACCATTACTGAATTTAGTGCATCAACTTACTTAAAAAGAATTTAGTAAATCCAATGAATCTTTTTTTCAGTGTGTTATTAACTTATTGATAATTTAATGACCACAAAAATCCTTATGACCAATAAGCAGTGGTGTAATTTAACGAATTACAAATACTAGGCATGGGATGATAACCGGTTATAAGGTTTACCACGGTATGCAAAAAGTTTTAAACCCGCCAATGTTTTCTGTTATACGGTTTCTAAGGTATATGTAAGTTTTGTTTGTTTGTTTTTACATGTTTTTCACAACTATTTTATTTCCTTTTAGGGCAACAGTACCTCCAGCAGAAAAGGAACCTTCATATCAAAAGCTACTGGTCCAAAATTTTTAATGTTTCTTAATATAAAATTTATTGTGTTCAATGGGGGAAAAAAGTTGTTTTTCTTTGACCCAAACATTTAAAAATAAATTATTTTGGAGCAGTAATCACAATACCGTGATATTTTTATCCAAGGTTATCATACCATCACAATCTTATACCGACCCATGCCTAACAAATACTCAAATTATCGTAATTGAGTTTTTTTCTCAGGAATTGTACTTTACTAAGTAGGTTTAAAAATGTTTTTTAGTATTAAAGTAGGTGTAAAACATTTACTTAAGTACATTTTAGTTCTGTATTGGTACTTTTACTTCACTATTCAACCTGCAGTCACTACTTTTGTATGTTTATTTTTTCCTGTCTACAATGATTAGCTAAGTATAATAATCCTTATGATTCCCATCCAATCAATTCGCCATAGAAAAATTGCATGAGACTGACCTCAAGACACGGATGCTTTTATAAATATAGCAAACATGTACAATGAGGAAGAGGCATAAAAAAAAAAAAAAAACGCAAAATCATTACAGGCAATGACCAAGAGGCTGTTTAGACTGCATGTCACTGATGAAAAGATGAAGGGTTAGTCAGGGTTCAAGTGCATAACCTAAGCATCAACATATTGCCACAGCTAGACTTTTCACTCTACATGTAAACACATCAACTTTTCACAGCTTAATACTCACTACTCTTAAGTACTTTTTACTTTTAAGGGCTGCTTTTTACCTATCTTTTACAGTCTATGCTTTTTACTTACATTTGAGTAACAGATACTCTTTTTGCACTACATTTGTTTTGACAAGTACTTTTTCCAACACTACCAATAAGTAGTCAAACTAGGCAACTATTATATTAATACAATGGAAAATGATAAATAAACTGTTTAAATGTTAGTGTTATTTTGCCTTATATGTGACCCAGTTGGCATACACCTTCTCTGTGTGACCTTACACCTGTACTGAAGGGTCCCAGAGGGGCCTCTAACCGCAACAGTAGTAAAGCGGTTACGAAAATACCTTCAGGTTTTACTAGGAGATACTGATGCGCTTAACACCTCCAAATATCTTGTTTTGTTCACACACATATCCTGTATGCAGCTTACCGTTAGAAACGTGTTCCACCTATTAATCACATGTGGTTAACCACATTTATTATCATTTGACTATGATACACCAACCAAGAGCACTAGATCCTATAATTGCCTTAGTTTTAATACACTTCAGCTGCTGGAAAGCATCACAATAAACCATTTATTTTCATTGAATAATCTACAAATCTTATAGGATACACCTTCTAACATGGTTTAGAAATGTTTTACAAAAAGCAATAAACTTACAAATTACAACAGTGAAGTTCCATAAACTTTTTAAAGTGTTTTTTGGGCTTTTTGTAGAGGCTAAAGATGTCTGGTCAACGTTCATATCTGGCATGGGGTTAAGAACAAAGGGTGTATCTGTCACTTTGGTTTAAAAGGATAGATAACATCCTGCTTTTGTGTGTATATGGATAAACCGCTTAAATGAACGTTTATACTATCTGTGAAACCGTTTTTAGGAGACAAAGGTCAAAAAATAACATACTTTAAACCACTGTCATCTTAAAGTCAGTCCAGAACAGCCATGTAGCTGCTTTATAAACACTATGAAAATATTTTATAGAAAGGTTATTGCTGTAAGTTAAGGGACAATACATTTTTGAGCTTTCTGTTTTGAAATTTACTGGCCATTTCATTGAAATTATTTTTATTTATTTGTTGTACTAGATGTTACCGGCAGTGTGTGAAATCCTGGTATTGTATAGAATGCCTAAGAAATGTATAGAATGCCTGATGGTTTTAGGCAAAGTATGAAATATTAGTTTTTGTAAAGATTTTGCTCACTTTTACTAGGCATTCTATACAATTCCTGTGCATTACATAGTATAATTTAGGCAAAGTGGCGACGCAGTGGCGCAGTAGGTAGTGCTGTTGCCTCACAGCAAGAAGGTCGCTGGTTCGAGCCTCAGCTGGGTCCGTTGGCATTTATGTGTGGAGTTTGCATGTTCTCCCTGCGTTCGCGTGGGTTTCCTCCGGGTGCTCTGGTTTCCCCCACAGTCCAAAGATATGCAGTACAGGTGAATTGGGTAGGCTAAATTGTCCGTAGTGAATGAGTGTGTATGGATGTTTCCCAGAGATGGGTTGCGGCTGGAAGGGCATCCGCTGCGTAAAAAAACATGTGCTGGATAAGTTGGAAGTTCATTCCGCTGTGGCAACCCCGGATTAATAAAGGGACTAAGCCGAAAAGAAAATGAATGAATGAATTTAGGCAAAGTGTCAGAAGAGCACAACAAAAGCCTTTATTGATCATTACGTATTGGAGTGGAAGGAATACGAAATAAAGCATATGATGTTCTAACCGGGAAAAAAAATGACAGCAGAACTGAGATTGAAGTATTTGTTACAGTAGGTAAGACTGGAATGGCACTTAAAACTATACGTAATTTTCTTCTTTCACACAAATTCATATTTTGGCACTTTGGTCTCACAGATTCACATTTCATGAATTAGTGAAGAATTGCTAAATAAAAAGGACAGGATGTTGTTACCGAAAACAAGCAGAACACAACTGGAATGAGCTACTTGTTGCAGCAGGGAAGACTAGAATGACATTTTGAATTGCACAGACGCTGTGAGAAAAATTATGGCAATATTACCTGTGATGTGGTAGTGGAACCTTGTACCCGCAATATGCTGTCTAACAATAACGTTCAAGGTTCAACACTCACGTGCTTCGATCGCCATCATCAAACAATGACCAAAGCACCACCGCCAACATCAGTGGCTGGAAAAATGGTAGGGGGAGGCCAGTTACTTACTTAGCTGCATGCCAACTCTGTATTCTATAGAAACCCTAGGCAATGTATAAAGTAGCAATCATTTCATACTTTGACGTTCAATTTTACACATTCTATACATTTCCCGGATTTCACACATTGCTGGTTACAGATACACTCATAATATACAGTATAGTCAACATTTGAAGTGGATCATCACCTTTCATCAAAGTTGTCCTAAAACTATTGAACAACAATCATTCTTGTCTCAAGACAATTTTGAAAAACGTTTTGGATCCACTTCAAATGTTGACTAAATATTTGCCATGGCAAACATTTTTGGGTAAAAATTTATTTAAGAATGAGTTCTTTAATAGATTTTAATCATTTTCCATTTATTTATTCATTATAGATCCCATTATAGAACCCTGAAGGACCTTTTGTGGAATGAAAAGGTTCTACGGATGTCAAGTGTTATTTATGGGGCCATCAGTCTCACCCCCGTCCCTCCATGCAAGCCCCCCCCCCCCCCCCCCCCCCCCCCCAAAAAAAAATCTATAAAAGTTACATATTATGATAATATTACATATTATGCACCTTACTAGTGGTTTACTGAAGCCTTTTTTCCCAATATTTAAAATCAAATAACTTAATCTATCTGAAAGAACTGCAGATAGCTTCTAGATGGTGAAGTCTACATCCTTTATAATAGTAATAATAAACACTGTTTTAGTTGTGAGGATAAGAAAATGTCCTAAGGACGTGTGTGACGTAAATGCAATAAATTCCAAACAAGGCAATCTATGAGTGCTGAATGCAGCTGTACTCCTGCAAATTAGCCTGCAGCTGCTAGAATTGGCTGGCGGTGTCTGGTTACACGTACGCCTTTAACATATGAGAGACTTATAGAAATCAGTGAATAATAGATATCACACTATGTTGATTTTTTGTACGCAATAACATCGTATTGGCTACCTGTATATATTCATAGCAACGTGTCTCAGGTCAGATTGTCTGAATATCACTTGGACGAACATTCCATTTACAACGGTGATTCTTAAAGATATTGTTATACATATTTGAATATGTTAACACAAACATCATCATACAAAGAAAAACCAGACTTTTAAAGGAGTAATCAAAAGCCTGGATACTGCTTAAAACTCTGTAACAGAGCTGATGCTGGACGTTTTAGTCCTATAGACCAATACGTAGATAGATTTTTCATATAGCTTTTTCAATAAAAGCAAAAAAAAAAAAAAAAAAGTATATTTCTAATACAATATTCCTATTTAGTAAACACAAGTGACTTTAGGAACTGTAAAATTGGGTATGTATTTCACAATAAATATGAAGTAACACATAGTTATCAATCATCACAATGGGTAAGGGCAATAACAAAGCTGTGATTTTTAGTAAACAGTTGTTGAGCTTCATAAAATGGGAAGTGGCACTTTTTTCTTGCAAAAGTTCTGAAAACTTCTGTTTTCACAATGAAACTAGATGTTAAAGTTAGAGGACAAACTTTATGTTGGCTTTAGAAAGCCTGTTGAAAGTAGTTTATTAGTTTGAACATGTATCAAGCTGGCTAAAATAAAGTTTAAGATCCCCGCAATCAACAATGTAACCACTTTAAAGACGCAAGCCAGTAAAAAGCGTTTAAAGTTGATCCCTGTGTCTGTGATTGGTAATAGCATAATACTAGCATGATTCTAGCATGAATTATGAATTAGCATGACTCTAATAAATCAGCATGAATTAGCATGTTTCTAGCATGAATTAGTATGTTGGTATATATATATATATATATATATATATATATATATATATATATATATATATATATATATATATATATATATATATATATATACTGTATATATATATATACTAGTTGAAGTCAGAATTATTAGCCCCTTTAAATTATTAGCCCCCCTGAATTATTAGCCTCCTGTTTATTTTTTCCCCATTTTCTGTTTAACAAAGAGAAGATTTTTTCAACACATTCCTAAACAAAATAGTTTTAATAACTCATTTCTAATAACTGATTTATTTTATCTTTGCCATGATGACAGTAAATAATATTTTACTATATATTTTTCAAGACACTTCTAAACAGCTTAAAGTGACATTTAAAGGCTTAACTAGGTTAATGAGGTTAACTAGGCAGGATAGGTTAATTAGGCAAGTTATTGTATAATAATGGTTTGTTCTGTAGATTTTCGAGAAAAAAAATATAGCTTAAAGGGGCTAATAATTTTGACTGTAAAATGTTTTTTAAAAAATTACAAACTGCTTTTATTCTAGCCGAAATAAAACAAATCAGACTTTCTCCAGAAGAAAAAATATTATCAGACATACTGAGAAAATTTCCTTGTTCTGTTAAACATCATTTGGAAAATATTTAAAAAAGAAAAAAATTCAAAGGGGGGCTAATAATTCTGACTTCAACTGTATATACAGTTAAAGTCAGAATTATTGGCCCCCTTGTTTATTTTTTCCCCAATTTCTGTTTAATGGAGAGAAGATTCTTTCAACACATTTCTAATCATAATAGTTTTAATATCTCATTTCTAATAACTGATTTATTTTATCTTTGCCATGATGACAGTAAATAATATTTTACTTGATATTTTTCAAGACACTTCTATACAGCTTAAAGCGACATTTAAAGGCTTAACCAGGGTAATTAGGTTAACTAGTCTGGTTAGGGTAATTAGGAAAGTTATTGTATAACGATGGTTTGTTCTGTAGACTATCGGAAAAAAATATAGCTTAAAGGGGCTAATCATTTTGACCTTAAAAAGATTTTTTTTTTAATTAAATACTGCTTATATTCTAGTTGAAATAAAACAAATCAGACTTTCTCCAGAAGAAAAAATATTATCAGACATACTGTGAAAATTTCCTTGCTCTGTTAAACATCATTTGGGAAATACTTAAAAAAGAAAAAAAATTCAAAAGGGGCTAATAATTCTGACTTCAACTGTACATAAGTATTCACAGCCTTTGCTCAATATTTTGTTGATACACCTTTGGCAGCAATTATATATATATTAATAATAATCATGTTGTTAATTTAAATTCCATGTCACTTACATCACACAGCTTGAAAAGGTTTCACAAAAAAACCCAGTCTACAGTTTCTTTGTTAACATTTGATGGTCACTCTGTCTGAGCTCCAGCGTTCTTCTGTGAAGAAAGGAGAACCTGACAGAAGGACAACCATCTGTGCAGCAATCCATCAATCAGGCCTGTATGGTAAGCCGCTTTTCCACTATCGTGCCAAACCGTTCTAAGAACACTTCGGCATGGTAACGGTTGTTTCTCCACTGAGCCTGGAACGGTGCTGCACGATTACAAACCGTTCTCGGCTCGGAATTCTTGGCACGGTTAGACAACCATGCTGAACTGTGCCGACAGATTCTGTGTGTTGACTTCGCGGCTCTGTTGCCAAGCTACCACAGCTGGCTCAGCGGAAGCGCGCTAGTCATCAGACATCCACAAGTAAACTACACTACATTTAATATAAAAAAATTATACAGGTCTAAATGATACAGTTTGAAAAGGGTTTTAAACCATAGAGCAGTCTCTGGCAGAGAAGGAAAACACTGGCCCACCACATTGTTACAAACATATTTTATTTATTAAAGTTATTATTTCATTGACTTAAATATAGTTAACCATGTATGGTATAATTACTAACCCGTCATCTAAAATCTTAATATAATAAAATAGCCTATTGTTTTATTTGTGGCTAGAGCTTGATTAATTTGATTGACATCTTAGGCAATGAGACCTTTATTTCGCCTGAGTAAATGTGAGTTTATTGCATGCACAGCTGTATTTGGTAGCACAAAAACTCGCTCTGATCCGGGTGACAACTTTACCAACGACTGCATGCACTGCTGAAAGCCTTTTTTTCTGCTGTGCATCAAATAAAGACAGGCTTAAGATCATCGATGTCCACAATCCATAACAACATCGCTATATCCATGGAACACGAACTTGCAGATTCTTTGAACAACGAGGAAATAATTGCCCTTTTTAATTCAAAGCCCAGACGGCTTGTTTCTCCGTCACCGGAGAAAGTCTAATCTTTCTTTAATTTTTTGGACTTTGCTTTAATGCTTTACGCAGTGCCACTGTAGCTATCCAAGGTACTGTTGTATGATTTAAATTATAGCCTATAAATACACCAGTTAACAAGTCAAATGAATAAATAAATAAAATAAATATGTATTCTTAAATGTTCTTAAATGTCGGTATTGTTTTTACTCAAAAAAATATCCGACGTCAAATACGTTTTGACAAATGTTTTATAAAAATAAAATGAGCAATTTTCAACATTTCAGCTAAAGGCCATTATACGATTCAGTTAAATATAAGTTGGACATTTATGGGGCCATGTAACATGTTTCAGTGTTTTTGTTTTTTTGTTCTCGGTGATCTTTAATATATACTGGGTATAGCTAGGCAAAATATTTTCTTCTTTTATAATTATTTTTTTGGGGGGTTTTCACCTTTAATAGACAGGACAGTATAGAGTATTGACAGGAAAGCAGAGAGAGGGGAAAGCTCGGCATAGGACCATGAGGCGGGAATTGAACTCGAGTCACTGCGAGCACCGGAGTGCATGGGTCCACGCACTAACCACTATACCACTGGTGCCAACACAAGATATTTTCTAAAACGTCAAGTAAGAATTTATCTATAGCTCGTTAGTTAATTATAAAGAGAAAAAAAAATTAAATAACAGATTTAAAATGAAAAAAATAAAAAGATAAGAGCAGCATTTTGCTAAATATAATAGTCCTTTATATGGTTTATATCCTGCTATGTGTTTTCAAATTTGTTTTTTATTTAACTTGCTGCATTCGTTATTTAATGTTTGAATACTGAAACAAATAACAGCCAGCGCTTAAAAGCTTATTTTTTACCATCAACATGTAGTATATTTTATATCATTATCAACTTTTGATATAAAATCGCTGTGTAATTTAATTGATTGTTACAAATAAAATAATTTAAGTGCTATATTGTTTTTTAAAAGTGACAACTGACATATGACAAGGCCTGTCCAAAATATACTTCTGCCACTATAATACAAATGCACTATTATTGGTGCATTATCATCGTTTATTTTTCTGTTATGTACAGAGATTTGAAATATATTATTAATTTCTCCGCTAATCATTTTCAATCATCACGTTACATTTTGGTAATTTTCCCTCCAAATAAAATTTGCCCAGACCCGCGCAACATATGATCTCTAAATAAATACAGGTGCTGTGACATGTACCTATATTTAGCACCCCTATTTGAGAGAGCAGCATAACAGTGCTTAGTCACACATTTGCTTTTGTTTTTACACATGAACATGATAAAACTAGTTTCAGATATTATTTAAATTTAATTGAACAAAGGGAGGTGTTTACATTGCGTTACCAAGGCAACTACTGATGCATTTTGTGTAACAATTCAAAGAGCTTTGTTGCAGCACGACAGTGGAAAATGAAACCGTATCCGTGCTGCATGTAACGCATGCAACGGTTTAGCATAAAGAACAGTTCAGCACGATAGTGGAAAAGCAGCTGTAAAGTGATCAGATGGAAGCCACTCCTCGTCGGGAATTTGCCAAAAGGCATCTGAAGGACTCTCAGACCATAGGAAACTAAATTATCTGGTCTGATGAGACTAAAATTGAACCCTCTGGAGTGAATGCCAGGCGTTACGTTTGGAGAAAACCAGACAGCGCTCATCAACAGTCTAACACCTATACAGTGAAGCATGGTGGTGGCAGCATAATGCTGTGGGGATGTTTTTCAGCAGCAGGAACTGGAAGACTAGTCAGGATAGAGGGAAAGATGAATGCAGCAATGTACAGAAACATCGTGAATGAAAACCTGCTTGAGAGTGCTCTTGACCTCAGAGCGGGGCGACAGTTCATCTTCCAGCAGAGAGGTACTGCAAAGAGGAATGGGCAAAAATTCCCAAAGACAGGTGTGTCAAGCTTGTGGCATCATATTCAAAAAGACTTGAGGCTGTTATTGCTGCCAAAGGTGTATAAACAAAATATTGAGCTGTGAATACTTATGTACATGTGATTTTTAAGTTTTTTTTTATTTTTAATACATTTGTAACAATTAAAAAAATATTTTTTGAAAGTTTGTATGGATATTTCCCAGTAATGGGTGCAGTTGGAAGGGCATTCGCTGCGTAAAACATATGCTGGATAAGTTGGCGGTTCATTCCACTGTGGCGACCCCAGATTAATAAAGGGACTAAGCCGAAAAGAAAATGAATGAATGATTTATATATATTTTTTTTTTATTTCATTGTGCAACCACTTGACACCCATTTTTTTGGGTGGGGGGGGGGGGGGGGGTATACAAATGAAATGTATAAAAATGAAAAATATAGAAACTAACTTGATCAGTGAATCATTATCTTTAATGATAGTAGAATCAAACTAGATGATGCGTACACTGGCACATTAAAAGTTAACATTTTATCAAAACACTTGTTCATCCTTATTTGTTTAGCAAAGCAGCTGAGGTGTTGTCATCAGATGTAATGAGCGCTGCTTTACACACGGGTCCCCTGTTTGATGCGCTGTCCTCTTGTCATTGGCTGCCAGGGCTGACTCTAGAAACAGGCAGCAGGGAAAGCTTTATCAAGCAGGTGCTGAAAGCTGTGAAATCAGCCGAGTGTAATGGGGAGGAGGCTCTTATCTCTCTTGGCATGCTAAAAGAGGGCAAAATATTACTCACGATGATGTGGGTTGTAGACGGCGCTGATCTCTGCTAGTCAAGGTCAGTTCAGTAAAATGCTTTTTGTGGAGGGGTGACAGGAAACGACATGGGAAATATTGCGAAACACAGAGAACCAAACTATTGCACAATCCTGGTGCAGTTTTGTTCACGTCTTCCTTTACTCAGGCTTATAAGCCCTATCAGCCCTGACTGAACCATTCCACAATACAGCATGATTTGCCTTTTATATAATGCTTATCGGACAATGCAAATGCTAAAAGCAAAAAAGGAAAAGCAAAAAAAAAAGCGAATCAATCAATAAAATATAAACAGTGAATATTAATAGGAGTATAAATGAACATACACTAAAAAAAATACTTGCTGCCTAAATGACCTTTTCAGTTGTTGTATCAAAAGGACTTTTTCAGCCATCTCAACTTACATCAGTCAAACTGACTAAAAATATGAAGTTAAAGGGATAGTTCACCCCAAAAAAGATGAAAGTTTACTCATTATATTTATTCACCCTCGAGTGTTTTCAAACCTTTATGAGTCTCTTTCTTCTGTTGAACACAAAAGAAGATATCTTTAAAAAGCTGAAAACCTGTAACTTGACTTCCATGGTAGGAAAAACAAATACTATGGAAGTCAATAGTTTCCAACAGTTTTCAATACATCTTCTTTTGTGTTCAGCAGAAGAAAGAAACTCTTAAAGATTTGAAACAAGTAAAGGGTGAGTCAATTATGACAGAATTACATTTTTTTTTCCAGTGAACTATCACATTAAACCTTGTATAACTACAAACAATTAGTTGAAACCATATTAAAATAAGACAAGCTTTTTTGTCATATATAATTTTTTTTACAGACAAATCGCATATGACAAGTCGCATTTACTTTCCATACTTACAATTTTGAAAGGTATATGCAGCTTTCTTTAAAGTTACATTTTGACATTTGTTACTCATATGTTACAATTGTGCCCATTTTATCTGAGGCTTCAGTCTGAAAAGTAAGATGTTATCTTAGGGGCCGATCACACCAAACACGCTTTTACGTTCCAAAAACCCAAGGCGCACCACACTGCCTTTTTTGTTGACAAAAAAAAAAGAAGCACGGTGCGCTTATTTTTGTCGCTAGGCAACGACTGAATCAGCTGGGTATTGTGCGAGAGTGTTGCTGTTGATATAATATAATTTTAATATCTAATACTATTGTGATATTCAAGATTTGTGAGTCAAACAACTCTGGATAACTCAAAACAGCAACCACAAGTCTCTCCTCCATCTTCAAAAGTCCCAGTTGTTGTCTTGACAACACAAACACTGCAGGCACCTCAACGGAAACCCCGCCTCTGCTTTCATTTGATTGGAGAATGAAAAAGACGCGACTGAAGTAACACGATTTTTCCGCTCAGATTTGACTTGTCAACTGTGAGCACACATCGCGCAAGGGCAACAACGCGAAGCGCAGCAGGTGGTAAAAACGCGAGCTGCTGCTGGCACATAAGCAGCGCACATAACGCTCGCGGCCATTAGCAAACCACTCAAAAAGGAGCCTCTCAACGCAACAAGCGCATTCGGTGTGATCCGCCCCTTAAAGCGCACATATTTTACCCCTTTTTCAAGATTTAAGATGGGTCTTTTGTGTCTACAGAATGTGTCTGTATAGTTTCAGCTCAAAACCTCCATCAGATTATTTTCAGAATATTAAAATTGTTTGCTCTGAACACAATGTAGCTGTTTTTGTTGCCTGTGCCTTTAATGCTAGTTCTCCCCGCCCACCGTTCCCACGTGCCTGTCAGAGTGTGCCTCAATCTCCTGCTGCTCCAGATAAACAGCACAGTGACAGACATGAAGGAACCAGATCTCACGTAACGTTTGTGAGAAATACTACAGTAAGAACTTTGTATTTGTTGTGGAGTTAATTCATGCCTTTCTGCGACGGTGAGTCACACACAATGCAGTTACAAAGTTTACACACATACAGACAGACACACACACACAGTGCTCGCATTTAACTTTGCACTGTTTTTGTGCGGCAAATGTGATAGGATACACGTTAATATCCACTGCTGTATGAATATCTGTTATGTTGATGTACAAAATAAACCTGATTTAACGTCCACAAACCAGGATTAAAGTGTTTTCTTTTATAATTGTACTGACATGCGGCTGTGTTGATGAATTACAGCAATTTTACTGTCTTTAACTTATTTTATTACAAACATGCACTGTTTTATGAAGGTTTTAAACTTGTAAAACTCATTCCTGATCACATTTGATGATGATTGATGATCACAGAGAGCTGAACAGATTGTTTAATCCCAGTTGCTTAGAGCACGTCCTGTCTTGTTGATATGATTAAATGCGTTACTATGGAGAAATGTTAATACCCAGCTCAACATGGGAGGGATTTGGGTTCTATTTTAACGTCAGGAAAAAAAAAAAAAAGACTTACTGCGTTTATATCACTCCAATATGACTGTGGACACACTTTACCTAGCCACAGTTCTGTCCAAACAGCTTACAAAAGATGATTTTCATCATAGGTGCCCTTTAAAATAAAGTTGAAAAAAGTCTGCACAACTTGGGGTTAAAAGTTCATCTCTGTTTCCTGAGTTAACAGGCTTATGCAATTGCGAACTATAAACTTCTTGATATTTGGTCGTTGGTCAGAATTGTGAAATACAAACTTGGAATTGCATGAAAAAAAATCTGCATTCTAAGTTTACATGTCTTAAATCTATTTCTTACAAATGTGGGTTAACAGACTGAGCTTGTATTTCACTATTCTAAATTTGTATTTTTCTAAATTGTAAGATGCTGCAATTTTATGAGTCAGAATTGTGAGATATAAAGATCTTAACTCCTATTTACTCCCAGTTTACATGTGAATTGCAACATGAATTAGCAATTCTGAACAGAAATATTCAAGTTGTGCAACTACCTTCTTTTTTGTGCACAAAGCAAGTTTCGTAATATAAGTATGTGTCGTAATATACAACAGCAACCCAGACAATATAACACTGTGAACTATTACAAATGTTATTAAAAGTTACTTTTTTCAACTTTTCAAGATTAAAAGCTGTTGTAAGAAAGATCAAGGTCAAGCATAAATGGGGTTTAGTCATAAACTAAATTTCGAGAGGAGCACGTGATTATGATTGAACACGGCTGGTTACTCATGAACCACTCATGTTCATCCAATCAGAGGATCCCTGGCGCACTATAAAGAGCCAGGGTTTTCTCACTACAGTCATCTTCGATTTGAAGAACACACTGCTCGGTGCTACTTGCTACTGCATCTTCAACAACAACAACATCACAGCCTAAAACATCCAAGCCAGCGATCAAGCCATTGCAAGGAAACTGAACCCTCACCGCTCTCTGCCAGCGGTACATCAGTGGTAACGTAGATAGCACGCTCCAAAGGGAAGCCTCGCTTTAAAACAACCACTTGCAAACACAGACTAAACATTTTCAATTCAATTCATCTTTATTTTTATTGCACCTATACAACGTAGATTGTGTCAAAACAGCTTCATGTGAAAGAATATAGTGAATTGAATCAGAGTCAGTTCAATTTCAGAGATTGTTCAATTCAGTTAGCTCAGGTCAGTGTGGGTTAATAATCACTACTGAGAGTCCAAACACTGAAGAGCAAATCCATCGACGCACAGCTCTACAGATCCCAAGCCAGCGGATTCATAAGACGAGACCAGCGCTAATAGATTAAGTTATACAAACTCACCTCTAAACATCCTGCCTCGTCCACAGATCCATATCATCCTAAAAACATGAAGTAATTCGATTGCAAAGTCCAGGGATTTCAATCTGCAAACATTAGTCCACAGCTTATTCTTACGTCGATAAACATCCACTAAATGCATCGTTATCATCCACACTACTCGCCGAAGTGCGTCCAGTAACGTGTCCAGTCATAACAACATTCAAAATGGCCGCCGGCTGTTTGATTGACACTTCCGTGAGCCAATAGCTGAAGTGAAGCATCACCATCCAATGGTCCCGCCCTCTCTCTTGAGAGATTAAGAATGGACTCTGAATTTGTGATTGAACTAGGCTAGATATGATGGTGAGGTTTAATCACATCAAGATTTTAAAGTCATTCATGGATTAAAGTAAAGTTAAGTTCAGGGTTTGAAGTTGACAGTTGATTTTTGTTGATATTTATAAACAAATAAATAAATTTAATTAATAAACAAACAAAATAAATATAAATTAATACTCTGCCCCATCCGACAGCCATTTTGCTTCTGAAAAGAGTATTACCCAGCTAGTGAAAAAAAAAAAAAAAAAAAAAAAAAAAAAAAAAAAAAAAAAAAAAATTAAATGCATTAAGCATAGAAGGCTAATCGAAATATGCCACTGTGACTCATATGTCCACACACAAGGGCCATATGCAAGTTATATAGGCAAATCAGTTAGACGAGAAAACGGCAAAGTAATAAACTTCCCGCTTTGATATGAATGGGAAGAAGATAATTCTAATGTTTTATCCATCGACTAAGCATTAGATACATTTACATAATATTCTTATCAGTAAGGGGTTTAAACTCCATCCACTATCACTACACCTACTCAGTCTTCAAGAGGTATTTCCACGACCACCAGACAAGCCACGCCCCATATCCTCAGCTCTCCATCTATCTGTCTTCCTGTGGGGGGGACGAATGCCCACCTCTACTATCCTTGTACATTGCGTCAAGGAAGCTTTCATACTACGCATTAACAAAATGCACTGCCATTTACAGTTGCCCATGCCCTTATTAAGACACCTCGCATGGATATCAGCTTAAACTATTTATTATGTTCTGCCATGCATGTACCATGTTGTAAATGTCATGTCTCATTTTCTCTTGTTTCTCTCATTCCAGACATCTTGACAAACAGCTTAGAAGCGGATCCTCATCCAACCAATTACCTGAGCTAAATAATCACCCTGATTCTAACTTCTCTGATTTTCTCATTTCAGGTCTAACTCACGGATTCCACCCAGGTGGAACGCCTCATAATCGACCTGTCTGCGCCTCATAATTCTATTTTTCCCAGCATCAATAGCACTATCCCGCTAGATGAATATTCGCTCAACTACCACGACATAGACCAAGCCATATCCCTTATCAAAACCGCCGGCCATAATGCCTGGCTAGCTAAAGTCGATATTACATCTGCTTTCAAAGTCATGCCAATCCACCCAGATTTCAGGCACCTTTTGACATTCGCTGGCGCTCCAAATTTTACTTCGCAGTCCGTCTAACTTTCGGCTGCAAAAGTAGCCCCAAATTTTCGTCATGCTCTTAGAAGCAGTATGTCGGATACTTCCAACCATTACGGAATTCCTTACCTCATACATCTGCTAGACTATTTCCTCATCGTCTCTCCCTGTTGTCACCTCCAAACAAACATTTAGCGATCACCCAAAAAGTTTCGCTGACCTAGGAATTCCTCTAACAAAAGGCCGTTCCTTTTTCTACAGCGAGCCTATACATCGCCAGTAGATATTAATTCATTCACTGACGCCGCCCCTTCAGTTAGTTTCGGGGGATTTTACCAGGGCCGTTGGTTCGCATCATCCTGGCCCCCCCAAATTATATCCCGTCGTAGCAGCGGCCATCCTGCGGGGTAAAGAGTGGTCCACATCCAGCATTTTAGTTCACTGCGACAACGAAGCCACAGTACAATGCATTAACAAAGGCCGCTCGCATTCACAGTCACTCATGCCTCTCCTAAGACGTCTAGTCTGGATAGCAGCTACCAAACAATTTTTAATCTCTGCTAAACATGTTCCAGGTTGCAAAAATCAAATTGCTGATGCTCTGTCTCGATTTGCTTTCCAGAAATTTCGGCTGTTGGCGCCAGAGGCAGACCCCCATCCAACACCTGTTCCTCACTATTCAGAGACGATATTGCCATAAACCATCCTCTGCATCACCTCCGGGAAACATCCATCTCACTCATCCTCCAGGCAGTGGCTCCCAGGACCCAGAGATCGTATCTTACAGCATGGAATACTTTTAAACAATTCCATTCTCTGGCTAAAACTCCTTTTCCTGACTTTTCTCTCCTCTCTATTACCTCTTTCACCTCTTATTTACACACCGCAAAGACATGCAAGCCAGCTCCATCAGAAGCTACCTAAGTGGCATCCAGTTTTTTCACAAACTGATTTATGGTTCCACTGTAGACGCCATCACGAATGCACAAACGATTTTGCTCATTAAAGGAATCCAAAAGTCACACCCATCCCCCCCAGACACCAGACAGCCCATTACACTTCACATCCTCACCAAGTGCATTCACACCCTTCGCAAAGGATACAAATCCTCCCATACAGCACGTACTCTAGATGCTATGTTCACACTAGCATTCTTTGGATTCCTGAGATGTTCTGAAATCACCATAACATCTCTATTCAACCCCTCTATCCACCCCACTATATCCGATCTAACCATCCTGGATAAGGGGACTCTTGCTTTCTTCATCAAGCAAAGCAAAACAGACCAGATGCGCAAAGGCCACTCCATATACATTTCGATATACCCTCTCCCACACAACCATTCCAAACCCTCTTAGCATTCATACACTATAGAAGATCATTAGACAAACCCCCATGCCTCGCTTTTTACTGATGACGCTAATCGTCCAGTAACTCGCTTCTGGTTCCAAAACCACCTGAAAGAGGTCCTCCGCATTTCAGGATTCCCTCCAGAGCCATTCTCTGCTCATTCATTTAGGATAGGAGCAGCCACCACAGCAGCCCACAACGGCCTCTCCCAACAACAGATACAAACACTCGGTCGTTGGTCCTCCAACGCTTTCAGGTCTTACATTCGCCTCAGCCACCATCACCTCAGAGAAGCCCAGCTGACACTTTGCAGCCATCATCAACACTCATAACAAACCATACATTCCTCGAAACCTACATCCTACCATTCTCTTCTTCACTCCAACTCCTCATTATCCTACAGATAAATTCTTTACAATACCCGCCACTATACGGCCGCAAAGGCCAGCGGGCATTCACATTATCCAGCCACTACTCGCATTACACCATAGCGCTAACTTAGCCAGCCTAACAGAGCTTGCAACCCTACACATAGACCGGTACCACGTTCCGGGGGGAGTTTTAACTAAACTGCCCAAAATAGCCATCATACTTAAAGAGGTTCTACCTAACCTTATCACATCTCCATTTTCGGAGTCATGGCTAGCTATCCTACCACATTCCCCATGTTCAATGGACCGGAACCACGTTTCGGGGGGAGTTTACTCAACTCCCCATCCATCCCAAAGAGGTTCCCCATAACCTCTAGCACGTCTCTATACCTCCAGAGACTCAACCAGCTTAACAAGCTTCCAACCCCCCCCCCCCCTGATTAACGACCCGGAACCACGTTCCGGGGGGAGTTTCCACAACCCCCCATCCATCCTAAAGAGGTTCCTCATAACCTCGAGCACGTCTCTATACCACCAGAGACTCAGTCAGCTTAACAAGCTTCCAAACCACCCCCCCCCCCCCGATTATGGACCGGAACCACGTTCCGGGGGGAGTTTCCACAACTCCCCATCCATCCCAAAGAGGTTTCCACAACCTCTAGCGCGTCTCTGCATCAGAGACCCCCAGCCGAGCTCTACCCTTTCCACACCACTGCCACAGCAGTGACGCTCAGCCGAGCCCAGACACACCTCCATTAAGGCATTTCAATACTGATACACCCTCCAGCACTGCCTAAGCAGTTAAACATCTCTGTGGAGATGTATTCCCTTTCTTACTGACCTCCATACATCTCTGCCTCGCAGAGACGCTCAGCCGAGCACACCGTCCCTCTTCCACCACTGCCACAGCAGTGACGCTCAGCCGAGCTCAGTTACTCTTCCACACTGATGATCACTACTGATACATAGCCCAGCACTGCCAAAAGCAGTTAAACGTCTCTGTGGAGACCTATAGTACTGACCTCCACACACCTCTGCAGCCGCAGAGACGCCCAGCCGGGCACTTTTTCTTCCCCCTTTCCACACCACTGCCACAGCAGTGACGCTTAGCCGAGCCAGATACTCTTCCAGGTCGCTTTCACTACTGATACATTTCCCAGCACTGATATAACAGTCAACGTCACTGTGGGACGTTCTTCCTTTATATTACTGACTACCACACACCTCTGCCGCAGCAGAGACGCCCAGCCGGGCACTTTTTTCTTCCCCCTTTCCGCACCACTGCCACAGCGGTGACGCTCAGCAGAGCACATTTCAAGTTCATTAATTATCCACTACTGATACACTCCCCAGCACTGTATATACAGTTAAACGCATCTGTGGAAGCGTATTTCCTTTTTTGACTGACCTCCAATACACCTCTGCAATAGCAGAGACGCTCAGCCGAGCTTTTTCTCCCCCTTTCCACACCACTGCCACAGCGGTGACGCTCAGCCGAGCTCAGACACACTTCCACGTAATCATCCACTACTGATACCACCCTCCTACACTGCCTATGCAGTTAAACGTCTCTGTGGAGTCGTAATTTCCTTATATTACTGACACCTTATACACCTCTCGCTCAGCCGAGCTCCTTACCCACTTCCACACCACTGCCACAGCAGTGACGCTCAGCCGAGCACAGATACACCTCCAAGTAAATATTCAGTACTGATACACACTCCAACACTGCCTATGCAGTTAAACGTCGCTGTGGAGGCGTACCTTCCTTAGTCTACTGACCTCCACACACCTCTGCCGCAGCAGAGACGCCCAGCCGGGCTCTTTTACTCCACTGACTCTACAGTGACACTCACAGAGCTCTTCCCCCCCCCCCCCCCCCCCCCCCCCCCCCCCTTCTGTCTGTCTTCTTGACACACTCCCCAGCAGCCAACCTTCGGCTGATTTTACCTGTACCACCTACCATCTCCCATCTCTGCTAACCAGAGCCGCTCAACCGAGCCTCATTTCATGCCATCTACCCATTAACTCTAGTCGAGCACTTCTTCACCTCCCTCAAGTCACTTCATCCAACACCTCCAAGCAGCCTCATGTACTGCCAAGGGCAAGTTTTTGCATCTCTGCTAAACAGAGTCGCTCCAACATACTTCATGCACCCTCATAGCAGCACCACAGCATGACATCCAACCTAGAACCATTCACAGTACCTTCTACCCTGCAACCAGCAGCCGGGTATAGCATTTCTAATTTGCCTTTTGGGGGGTTCTTCAAATACGCGGCTGCTGTCCCGATTGAAGCATTTTGGGGAGTTCTCGAGATCTACCTGAGCTCGGAGCTCCCCTCACGCCCCGCAACGGGAGGGAGCCCGGGGCTCAGGGATCTCCTGAGCTCAGGGCTCTCTCCCGGGACAGCATGCCAAAACTGCTTTATATTCAGTCATCAGCTAAGTGTGAACTATTGAAATGGGGTTTAGTCATAAACTAAATTTCGAGAGGAGCACGTGATTATGATTGAACACGGCTGGTTACTCATGAACCACTCATGTTCATCCAATCAGAGGATCCCTGGCGCACTATAAAGAGCCAGGGTTTTCTCACTACAGTCATCTTCGATTTGAAGAACCTCCCCTCCTTCCACCCCTATTCCTCCTCCTTCCTAGACGGGTGACACGGTGGCCCAGTGCTTAGCACTGTTACCTCACAGCAAGAATGTCAATGGTTCTAAGCTCTACCAAACCAGCTGGCATTTCTGTGTGGAGTTTGCATGTGCTCCCCGTGCTCACGTGGGTTTCCCCCGGGTTCTCCGGTTTCCTCCCATGCAAAACATGCAACTTAAGTCATGGTTTAATCAACTCATAGACTTGCTTCCTACTTAGTATTTATCTCTCCAAAGAGAAGCACTAGCTGATCATCATTTACCTCGAGGGGGGAGTTCTCGAGATCTACCTGAGCTCGGAGCTCCCCTCACGCCCCGCAACGGGAGGGAGCCCGGGGCTCAGGGATCTCCTGAGCTCAGGGCTCTCTCCCGGGACAGCATGCCAAAACTGCTTTATATTCAGTCATCAGCTAAGTGTGAACTATTGAAATAACAAGGGAAAAACTACAAAATAAAAAAAAAAAGATATTTTTACAGTGTAGCATTCCCTGTGCACTTCGGAAACTGCAGTTCACATGCAGATTAGCATCTCTTTTATTATTTATTTTATTTATTAACATGCAAGGGTTTGCTCTCCACGTTAAAGATTTTTTTTGCCATCCAGGGTCACACATGCTCCTAATTCTGATCATATACCTGAAATACACAATGCATTTATATAACAGTACAGTATATTGATTATTAATGTTGCTAAGAGTATTGCATGTGATATGCAAATGTATGAAGCAGCCTTGCTTTATCATAAACTTTATCAACAAATCAGCTCCAAGAACCGGAACAATCTGTTTTATAAAGCCATATAATTCAAATTAGTTCATGCATGAACCTTAAGTTCTATAAAATCTGCTTTATGATTTTAAAATACACACACAGGCTCAGGTGTACCCCAGCAGATCGCTTGATGTTGGAGGTGTCACTAAGCTTGAGTAAACACTTGACACATTTCCTGCTGATGGTCCATCGGGGATGTTGACAGGCCCTTGGTGCTGCTTCCCCAGGTAGCTGAACACTAATACAGACACGGCTGATGTAACTCTACAGCTGAATGAACTCATGGCTCTGAGCTGGCACAGTTTCATCACTCATTCTACAAATATCACACCATCAAAGTAAACACATGCAAATCAGCACAAATGTGCTGCCGCCGCAGCTTTACACACACTGCAATTGAAGAACGCAGCAGGGTTATGTCAGAACAAAATGGTGTTATATTAGCTTATCTTTTTACAGTGTCGTTTCATGTTAAAGTTTCAAAGCAAAAATGATAGGAGTGTGATTTAAACATATAACAATATAATGTTTAGTTTTTATGATTCATCAAATTTACATAGTACAAATATTTTCCAAGCCAATGGTTTTAAGTGTGCCGTTCATTATACTGATGTCAATATTTGTCACCCTAAACCACAAAATCAGTCTTATGTTGCATAGGTATATTTTTAGCAATAGCAAAAATAAACTGTATGGGTGAAAGTCATGTATTTTTCTTTTATGCTAAAAATCATGTTTGGGGAAGATATATCAAAACTTTTGATTATTAATGTGCATTGCTAAGCACTGCATATATACTCTTTTAAAGGTGATTTTCAGTATTTTTATTTATTATGAACCCTCAGATTCCAGATTTTTAGTCAAGGCAAGTTTATAAAGCACATTTCATACATGAAGTAGCTGAAGGCAAATTCACTGTGCTTTGACTGAACTCTTGGAATTACTGATTTACCTGATCCTAAAGATCTGCGTGAACTGTTAGGTTTGTATGCAGTGAGCATATCTGTAATGTATTGAGGTCCTAGGCCATTTAGTGGTTTATAGATCAGTAATAATACTTTAAAATCTGTTCTGATTGTAACTGGGAGCCAGTGTAAAACCTGAGGACATGCAGGTGTGATGTGCTCAGATTTTCTGGTTCTGGTCAGAAACCTGGCCGCAGCATTCTGGATGAGCTGCAACTGTCTGACTGTCTTTTTAGGAAGGCCAGTGAGGAGGCCATTACAGTAATCCACCCTGCTGCTGATAAAAGCATGAACAAGTCTTCACAGGAAACAAAGCATCTAATGCTTGCAATGTTTTTGAGATGATAATATGCTGATTTAGTTGCTGCTTTGACATGACTACTGAAACTCAGATCTGACTCCAGAATCACACCAAAATTCTTGACCTTATTTGTTGTTGTTTGACCTTTAGAGCCAAGGTACGCATTCACCTTAAGTACCTCATCTCTGTTGCCAAATGCAATGACTTCAGTTTTCTCTCAGTTTAACTGAAGAAAGTTTTGGGACATCCAACTGTTCATTTCATCAATGCATTGGCAAAGGGTGGGGCTGTAGTCATCAGGCAATAAGGCTATGTAGATCTGTGTCATTAGCATAGCATAGGTAAGAGATTTGTTTCTTTCTCGTTATTTGGCTCAGTGGGAGCATTTGAAGGTTTTAAATAGTTGTATCTTGGTCAAACATTGTCCTATCCTAATAAAGCTTATTTATTCAGGTTTAGTTAAAGTATTTCAGGTGATGTGAAAATTGACAAGTATGACTGGTTTTGTGGTCTGTTTTATTTACATTTATAATGTATATGTTAAAAAAAAAACAGGGCAACCCAGTGGCGCAGTAGGTAGTGCTGTTGCCTCACAGCAAGAACGTCGCTGGGTCGTATGTTCGAACCTCGGCTGGGCTGGGTCAGTTGGCGTTTCTGTGTGGAGTTTGCATGTTCTCCCTGGGTTCGCGTGGGTTTCCTCCGGGTGCTCCGGTTTCCCCCACAGTCCAAAGACATGCAGTACAGGTGAATTGGGTAAGCTAAAATTGTCCATAGTGTATGAGTGTGAATGTGTGTGTGGAAGTTCCCAGAGATGGGTTGCGGCTGGAAGGGCATCCGCTGCGTAAAATCGTGCTGGATAAGTTGGCGGTTCATTCCGCTGTGGCGACCCCGCAAGGGACAAAGCCGACAAGAAAATGAATGAATGAATGAATGAATGAATGAATGTTAAAAAACAAATAGATTCTGTAAAAGTGCTTATTAGTTTATTCATAGTTCATGGCTTAACAAGGTGAACCTATTATAAAGAGCTGCCAGTAAAGTGATTTATCTGTTAATGTTTCATATGCATGTATTTGACCATATAATCAAAACAGTTGTTAAGATGTGCTTGATAAGCACTGCGCTGTCATTGACCTTCACCTAACACTTGTTTTTTCCTGCTTCCGTAGTTCTCCAAATGACTGAAATCTTTATTGAATACACACAGATTAAACGCATCTCAGCCAAGAAATGGAATTTCCCTAAATCCAGCAGAATTGGTTTATCTATATCCTAATCTAAAAGAGACAGTTCACCCCAAAATAAAAATGACCTCATCACTTACCCACTCCCACTGTGATTATAACTTTCCTTTCTTCTGTTGATCACAAAAGAAGATATTTTGAAGCATGCTGCTTGCTAGGATGCATCGTCCTTCATAAAAGGAAAAAAAAATGTTATTGAAGTCAATGGTTAAGCTAACAGCATTTTTCCCAATATCTTCTTTTGTGTTCAACAGAAGAAACTTAAATAGGTTTTGAACAAATGAAGGGTTAGTAAATGATGCTATCATTTCTTTTATTTTATTATACTATAAATTAGACAAGCAACGTCGCAGTCTCTGGGATTAAGAGTTATTTTAACCTTTCTAGCAATATTTGACCTTTTGACAGTTTCATGTACCAAAAACAGGAACTCCTGCTCACCGCTAGTTATATTTTCTCAATATGATGATGTGAAAATGTCTTATCAGAGCAAAAACTGAACGGCTAATGAAGCAGATATGACAAAATATAATTAAAGTACTATAAAGAACATCACATTCATTATCCACAAGTGCGTATTTGCCGATTTGTCTGTATATTTTCTAATTTCAAAACCTTTGCAGCTTTTTATAAAATTATATGAGATCCATATAAGTCTCAAAAATGCTGAGTTGTATTACGTCAAATATCGACAAACCTAATGTTGGACTTATTTTTTTACATTAAAGTCTGCGTGAACTGTAAATGGCTAACTGTGTTTTTCAAGAAAGTAATAAAAGTATGTATTACGCTATTTTTGTATACATATATTACTTTTTACCCAACACAAATGTGACAGCTTCAAAATTAGGGCTGGGTGATTAATCGAAATCGACATTCAGAACCTAAAATTAATCAAATTTTTCCAGGTACATTTTTTCAATTACTTTCCCTATTGTGTGGATATATACAGTACTTATGCGTCGAACGCACGAGTATGGTCTGTAACTATGTATGTAACTACACAATGCACATTTGAACTACATTGATGATGATTGGAAGCTGCGGCAGAGATGCCTTGAGGCGGCATATTTTCTATTACAATAAAAGTATTATTGAAAATATTTGTTTACTGAAGATTCAAGAAATGCATCTATTTAGAAGAGATGCTGCTTATTTTCTACTTTTGAAAACAAAAAAAATAATTAATTTAGTTTCCAAAATTCAAGTTAATTTTTTTCACTTTTTATAAGAAAAAAAGTGACTGTAGGTTTTAGGCAATGTGTGTTTTAATTTCAGTTGTTCAACGCTGATGTTCAATAAATAATCATGGATAATAGATAGTGTGTGTTTACTTCAATTATTTTAAAATCAAGTAATGCACCCTTCATTCAAAAATCTCTCACTTGTAATATGTGAACATATTTAATGTACAAACCCTGTCAGTGAAATATGAGGACAAAAAACTAATTAAATAAATAATATAATAAATATAATATAATCATTCATAAATTGAGTTAGAATGTTCAATTAACCGAGATTTTAATTTTAGGCCAAAACGCCCAGCCCTTTTCCAAATGCACTCAAAAAAGTACTTTTGCTGCTTGTTCAAACTACTTATTTAATATGAGTTGAACCAACACAGGCGCCGCGGTGGCGCAGTGGGTAGCGCTGTCGCCTCACAGCAAGAAGGTCGTTGGTTCGAGCCTCGGCTGGGTCAGTTGGCATTTCTGTGTGGAGTTTGCATGTTCTCCCTGTGTTCGCGTGGGTTTCCTCCGGGGGCTCCAGTTTCCCCTACAGTCCAGAGACATGCGGAACAGGTGAATTGGGTATGCTAAAATTGACCATAGTGTATGTGTGTGAATGAGTGTGTATGGATGTTTCCCAGTGATGGGTTGCGGCTGGAAGGGCATCCGCTGTGTAAAACATATGCTGGATAAGTTGGCGGTTCATTCCACTGTGGCGACCCCCAATTAATAAAGGGACTAAGCCGAAAATAAAAATGAATGAATGAATAAATGAATGAACCAACACAATATGTTCAATCCACTGAAATTAATAAAAGCAATTAAGTTAATTTAATCAATTTATGTTGGGACATCATAAAGAAATTGTGTGGAATCCAGCTTTTACAGTGTGATCTTGTACAAAATGCTGAATTCCACCCAATTCCTTCATGTTGTCCCAACACAAATTAATTAAATTAACTTAATTGTTTTCACAAACTTTCACAAAACTCATTTTAAATAAGTAGCTTGAACAAGCAGCAAAAAAATCTTTTTCGAGTGTATCATCAGCTTGTTTCATGCTGTTTTTTTTTTTAAAGAATTAAAAAAGTCATGCCACCCCACCCCCTCCCTAGAACTGGTTTAATCTGTCTAACCGTCACACTGACTGGAAGCACTCAAACTTCAGCTTCCTTTTCCCTTTACCCTAGTTAAACCTTTGTTTTAATTTGTTATTGACCTTTGTTCTCCATCTGAATACTGTTCTCTGGATTGTTTCTGAAAAAATATACATTAGTGGAATGTATGCAAGATAAATGACTTGAATAATCAGCATTGAATAAACATTGTTTTTTCACCTTCTTTTAAGGTTTTATAAAGAACTGCTGGTGACATCTGTGATCAGCTAAATAATGCATAACACCATGGAAACTGTATGCACAGGTAATGCTGTGGAGACCCTGCTCATCCTCAAGGGAAAATGGGGGAAATCAAGGGCATCGTCTTGTCTAGACAATTAATCGGTTGACAGATCGTTAACAAAATGAAAGCAATGCACAGAAAAAAAATACAGAGATTCGAAATTGTGTTCATTTTCTGTTGAACAGCCATGGCTCTTGTGTTATAAATAAATGCATTATATTGACCTTATTCTTCGTATGAGCGAGCGCAGCCATTGGAATCATTTTGACTTCTGGTCTCATTCACTTCCATTGAATTTTAGACTTTAAACCCTGCTTGATATTGCAACCTGATCTTTTCTTATTATATTATTCTACTTTTTATGTACAGTCATTGAAAAGCTTGTATGTAGGACAAGTAGTTTAACCATTTTCTGTTATTTATTATATAGTAATTTCTCTCATAGGCAACTAAATCAGAAGTTCTAAAACAATTGCAAAAACGAGTGCACTTCTGCATTTCAGAATAAAGTCAATAAGTTCTGGTAATAAATGACCTGGTTCTGGCCTCCTATACCAGTTATGGGCAACCATTAACTCCAGCAAGATGAGAGGGTTCAGTAAACAACAGGCAGCTGGAATACTTTATCTCTGCCAGCTGTGTTGTGTCAAACCTGAAATGCAGAGATTCTCTGGGAAAGCGTCAAACTGTGAAGACTCTTCCAGATAAACCTGCAGCACATATCCAAACAGTTTTATCATAGTTTAAAACAAGAGCTGGTGGTTTTTTCAAAGCAGAGATGCCCAAACTAGGGCACACGGGCCAAAATTGGCCTATGATCACCTTTGATTTGGCCCGCCATCCCATCTGGAAGAGAGGCAGAATGATGGGGATGGTTTTAAGATTGTCAGTTCAAATTTCATATAACTGTTTGTTTGTTTTTTTTGTTAAAAGCTAACTGAAATTAAATGTTTCAATTAAATGGTGTAAATTAAATCAGATTTTGTTTAAATGTACATATTTTCACCTGACAATGCAAAGACTTTGGTGAGCAAATCAAGTCAAAGGCAGATTTTGCTTGACTGGTGTATTCAGCATTGAACTCCACTGTGTTATAAAAGTGATTGTTTATTTTTATTGCAGTAATTTATCATTTAAAAGGTTATACTGCATTAGTATGATTTAAATGAAGGTTTTATTTTTATTTTGAAATATTATGACATAAATTAGAAAATTAGCCATGGCAACTTTAATGTAATATAGTTTGGTATATTTAACTTCAGCCCACTGCTCGCAGTGATATTTGGATTTTGGCTCTTTATACGAAAAGGTTTGGGCACCCCTGTTTTAAAGGGGTAGTTCATGCAAAATTTGATGGTGCCATGAACTTAGAAATCAAAATTATTTGATGTAGAGTCTCAAAACTTTCTCACTTGTCTAAAAACAGCTCATATTGAAGTCAATCTGCCAAAAAAAACACAGGTTGTGGAAGGTTTTTATCATGTAATATTGTGGCTAAAAACGTCCAGTTTTCCTTATTTTGTGATTGATGATTTTATTTTTCCCAGTTTATTTATGCTTTTGAACTGCATTATGAGACATTAATCTTTCTTTCAACAACGTTTAACCTTGAAAATGTCGAAATAGTGACTTATTTGCCAGTACATTTTCTGTTATTTTGCACAATTATTTCTCTATGTATTATTTCTTATACATTATATTATTTCAAACTACTAAATGTCAATAATAGTCACTTTGTTAAACTATAGAGTAGAGGTTTTAACATCAAAAGTCGGCAGAGCAGGTCCCATAATGCAATTCACAACCATAAATAAAGTGAAAAGACTGATATTTGCACAGTGTACTTCTACATCACTGCCTGTTTAGTTCTGCCTATTGATTCACTATGTCATAAGGTACTGTATGTTGTTGAAAGTCAATCTGTATTTAAAAAAATATCTTTTAAGTCTCTTCAAAATATCTTCAAAGTTGTTAGGCAGAAGCAGTTTATTGTTAAAATAGTCAGTAACAGTAAAGACAGCCGATCAGGGGTCTGAAGTGTTGTCTTTTATTCCATTTTCCTATCCGTCATCCACGTTCATACATGAAATCCTCTTAACCCTTTTTTAACTTTCAATAAAATCCCAGCTTTTCGGGTTCACCCTAAGTTCTTCCACTTTTGTTCTAATTGTGGCAGCTTAGCAGAGGCGACGTTTGATATCTTGCCCATTGTACATTATGCTGTCAACTGTAAGTTCGGCTGAGGTTTGTTTAATTTAATTTTGGTCAAAGGTCTTGGGAGCATCCTGTTGTACCAGCATATAATTCGTATATATTTGAGTATGAGCATGTGTCTCAAGCTGTCTCGGAGCCAGTGTACTACAGCTGCTCTTATGCCTTTCTATGCATCTTTGTACTTCTACATAATTTTTGGCTCTGTGCCTTTGTTCTCTTTATGCACGCTTACATGTTTCTGGCAGCGTTGCAACAAAGTGTCTCTGTAATTCCCATAAGCCTACAGTCTGTTTGATAATGGCTTTTTCATATTCAGATAAATGTATGAATGTCAAACATAAAAAGGATAATAATAAAGCTATTAGAAATACATCAATGATACTAATAAAGTAATGCTATAAAATGAAACATATAAAGGATAGTAATAAAGCCATCAAAAATAGTAAGAAGAGAAACAAACACAGTTCTATGCAAAAACTAAATGATAAAGGTGTAAAAACACAGTTTGCCTTTGTCTTTTGGTCACTTCAGTTTTGCCACAGATTTGCCTAAAAACAAAACACTATTCAACATTGCATTTTCAGAAGAGGATAAAATAAGACGATGTGACGCCAACTATATTGGATCTGACAGTAAAGTAGCACCACAAGTGTGAGTGCCAGGTTTTTTTCCACACTAATCTCATGATTTTTTAAAATGAAAAAAATCTTGATAACATTGTAAGTGGGTGGTACGGTTGCTAAGTGGTTAGCATGGTTGCGTTACAGCAAGAAGGTCTTTAGTTTGAGTCCCGACTGGACCAGGAGGCCTTTCTGTAGCCCCTTTCACACAGCAATACAGGTAAATATCTGGAAAATTACCAGAACGTCTTCACCGGTAAATACAAAAAAGCGCTGTTCACACAGGCAAGGACGATCCAGAATTTTTCCGGAAAAGGCCATTCACACATCCATTTCAAAATACCCGTTAATTCTGACATCATCAACCAGAAATGAGCTCTAAACGGCTGTGCTTGTATTTGTAAACATAGAAGGGGTTGGGCTTTTGTTGATGGTTCCACTTTTATTTAAAGCTTTAGCATTCATGCAGCTGCTTTGTCTCAGAGACATCCAAAGACAGAAACGTGAACCGCAGCTAAATGTTGACTACATGGATGGATAAGTATTGTGAACAACTTATATAAAAACATGGAGGAACACTTTCACATGTAGAGATGTTCATAATATGTGTGTGTGCTGGCGCTCACCGGCTCCTTCATGTGCACACGTGTCAAGCAACTGAAACAGAGCTTGAAGGTAAACAAACAGCGGTTTATCATAAGCAATTTATCGACAGTTTTTTTTACACAGTTGGCATTAAGAAGGAACACAGAAACGTTATCTGACTAACATCTAGCAGCTAAATGTGTCTGGAAAAATATTCAAGGCTTTTATTTTCATAAACAGCGCAGATGTAAATGTGTCTGAATGTTCTCATTGGCTGGAGTAGACGTCTCATGTCATGTTCTAATCGTGAACGTGCTATTTCCAGCAATTTTCCTTCTGCGTTCACACAGCACAGCATTTCGGCAAATTACTGATAATGTTACAACTTCTCTTTCTGGAAAATTGCCGGAATGAATCTACCGGTATTTTCATTCACACGATCCCTTTCTGGAAAATTGCCGGTAATTTTCTGAAAAGGTGTGTATGTGTGAAAGGGGCTAGTGTGGAGTTCGCTTGTTCTTCCTGTGTTCGTGTGGGTTTCCAGTTTCCTTTACAATCCAAAAATAGGTATAGGTGAATTGTATAAATTAAATGGGCCGTATGTGTAAATGGGAAAGTGTATGTGTATGTATGTGTGTTTCCCAGCACTGAGGGTTGTAAACTTAGTCTTGGGTTGCAACTGGAAGGTCATTCGCTGTGTAAAACAATTGCCAGAGAAAGCAAAGTGAGTGGACCTCAGAGAAAAGTACAATATAAATAAGGGAGTTCATGACCCCTTTGAGCTATTTTTATGGCGGCCAAGAGAACTCAAACATGCAACAAGAAAACACATGCAAATAGAAATAACTACACACAAGCATATGATTTACACAACGGATGCCCTTCCAGCTACAACCCGGTACTGGGAATCATCATACACAGTCATTCACACACATACACTAGAGCCAATTTAGTTTATTCAATTCACCTGTACCGCATGTCTTTGAACTGTAGGGGACCTAGAAAAAACCCACGCGAACATGGGGAGAACATGCAAACTCCACACAGAAACGGCAACTGACCCAGCCGGGACTTAAACCAGCGAACTTCTTGCTGTGAGGCGACAGTGCTAACCACTGTGTCAGCTCACGAGAAAACAAAACTATTTCATTTATTGTTCTTTCTTTGATTTCATTCAATACAAAAAATGTACGATTTTTAAAAGGAGTCATGCCCCAAAACTCCACTCCTACACTCAACTATCATTGGGAGATGAGCGAATTGTGCTAAAATGTACGAATAAGACCATAAAAATTCAAACGAATTTTCAACTACATCAAACTGAAGTTACGAATTACCATGAGATTGCATTAGAAATACACTAAAAAACTAAGAAAACATCGTCAACGTTTTGACAACATATGTGCAAGAAAATACTCGCAACACATGCAAATACAGAAACGCGCAGCAAATGAAATGAACATTTCATTTAATGTTAATTGTGCAATTCGTCAGATTATAAGGGTTAATAAAAATATACAAACAACAAAGAATCAAACGACCAGGATGTAAAACAGGAGACAGTTGGGTTCCTCACTTTTTTTGTGGTCCTTCGACACATTTCCATTGTATTCTGCTTGATTTGCCACGCATTTCTTTATTCACATGTGTTGGAAGAATTTGCATGTGTTGTCAAATTAATGACGTTTTCTCCATTTCATAATGTTTTTTTTTTTCAACGCAATCTCACGGCAATTCTTAACTTTTCGATTTAGTGGCTAATTCGTATGAATTCGTACGATCTCATTCGTACAAATTAGTACGATTTGCTCATCACCCAATGGCGGTTGGGGTTAGGGGTGGGGTTAGGTACCACGCCTCCTTTTTAAAATTGTACATTTTCGTACGACTGAACTCGTACGAATTAGCCACTAAACTGACAAAGCGTAAAATATTTAAGTTTCCTCATGAGATCAGGCTGTTCTTTTTTTTCATGTGTTTCATAACTTGCAGTGTGTTTGAGCTCTCTCAGCCAACATAATTTTCACTTACTAATTTTCCTGTAACTTTTTCTTTTCTGATTTAGTTTTAACCTCAAAACAAAACAAATATAATCGTGTTAAATTGTACAAATGAGATCGTACAAATTCATACAAATTAGCTACTAAATCAAAACGTTATGAATTGCCATTGTGTTGCAATAATCCTCTGATTTTGTGCTCTGTGGTTTAGAACAACATGAGAGAAAGTGATAGATTGAGCTATCTCTTTACGTTTAATGGGGATTTGTAAATTATTCACATCTGCTTATACTGTCTTTTAAAATTGCTCTGTAGTAAATGGTCATGTGCAATGGTGCATAGCTGAAGTAAATGGGTTACTGATGTGTCTTATGTACGTGTGAGAGGTAATGAATTAAACAGCTTTGTCCTTTCAAGCAGTGTTTACTTTTGTTTATCTGGGTCAGAGACATCATTCTGCGATTACACAGAGCAATTTTCATAAGGGTTTCTATAATTACAGGAAGTGTTGCAGATGTTATTGGCCATAGGGGTTTGCCCTCAAGCATTTATTATACAGGAATATACCGATCTAAATGCCAGCGTGCATATTTACAGCAAAGTTCTTGACCTTTAGGAACAAGGAGGAAATAGAACAATAAGAGTGAGAATGTTCCTTCCATGTCACTTCCTGAAGATAAAAGTTAAATTCTGCTCACTTACTCTGATAATAATAATAATAAAAAACTTTCCACTTTATTTCAGCTATTCACTTCTTTTTTAATAATTTGGTCACACTTTATTTTGATGGTCCATTTGTTAAATTTAAGTTACATTGCATCTACATGCCAACTAGTTCTCATTAGATTATAAGTAGACTGTTAGATTAGGGTTAGGGTTAGGGTTAGTGTAAGTTGACATGTACTTGCAAAGTTTCTTATTTGCTTGTTAAGTCGTGACGTATCGGTGACGTATGGAATACTGTTTCTGGGTCCAAGCCATAAACGAATATTTACTCAATTCAAATGAATAGCGATTCATTTGAATTGAGTAAATATTCGTTTATGGCCACTTTTTAGTCTTATCACACATTAAAGTTAATTTTTTTTAATCATGCTGAATACAACAGTCTCTGCATTTGCTGCATCACAAATATCAAACTTTTTACAATTTATAAAAAATTAATCACTTTCTGGCCATCGGATATTAGGCATGCATATAACATTGTGATCGTGGTTTTCGAAAGTATTACATCGCTTTGTTAACGTTTATTATTACCATTTGATGAGTCTTCCTATACAGTTTGATAGAGCGCTTGGACCTGGAGGCCACTTTGTGTGACGTCACATTTAACAAGCGGATAGTCAGTTAAATGTCTTTTGAAGGAGCAGTATCAACAGATATTAAGCAGACAGTCTACTAATTCTCAAATGGACCATCAAAATAAAGTGTTACCAATAATTGTATGTCAATGTGTGGGGCTTCTACAATAGGTTAATAAAATTAGCCATGTATAAAATCAGAAATAAAAAGTTCTTATAGAAGTTCTTATACTATGGTCAAAAAGAAAGTCATATATACCTTTATATGCTCCCTCTGAGCCAAATAATGAGAAAGAACCAAATCTCCTACCACAGCTATGCTGATGACACTCAGATCTACTTAGCCTTACTGCCTAATGACTACAGCCTTATTGACACCCTCTGCCAATGTATTGATGAAATGAACAGATGGATGTGCCAAAACTTTCTTCAGTTAAACAAAGAGAAAACTGAAGTCATTGCATTTGAGAACATAGATGAGGTTCTCAAGGTGAATGCGTACCTTGGCTCTAAAGGTCAAACAACAAAAATAAGGTCCAGAATCTTGGTGTGACTCTGGTGTCAGATCTGAGTTTCAATAGTCATGTCAAAGCAGTTAGTAAATCAGCATACTATCATCTCAAAAACATTGCAAGAATCAGATGCTTTGTTTCCAGTGAAGACTTAGAGAAACTTGTTCATGCTTTTATCAGCAGCAGGGTGGATTACTGTAACGGCCTCCTCACGGGCCTTCCCAAAAAGACAGTCAGACAGTTGCAGCTCATCCAGAACGCTGCGCCCAGGATTCTGACCAGAAGCAGAAAATCAGAGCACATCACACCTGTCCTCAGGTCTTTACACTGGCTCCCAGTTACATTCAGAATAGATTTTAAAGTATTACTACTTGTCTATAAATCACTAAATTGCCTAGGACCTCAATACGTTACAGATATGCTCACTGAATACAAACCTAGAAGAACACTCAGATCTCTAGGATCATATAAACTAGAAATTCCAAGAGTTCAGTCAAAGCAGGGTGAATCAGCTTTCAGCTACTACGCCCCTCGCTGCTGGAATCAACTCCCAGAAATGATCAGATGTGCTCCAACATTAGGCACATTCAAATCCAGACTGAAAACACATCTGTTTAGCTGTGCCTTTACTGAATGAGCACTGTGCTACGTCCGACAAATCGCACTATTATGTTTTTCTCTTTTTTTCATTCTTTTACAACCTGTTTTAACATATTTTTATCTGTTTTTATCTGTTTTTTATTATCTGTTTTTACTTTTTTTTTCTTACACTTGTCTTTTGTATTCCTGAAATGTGCTATATAAATAAACTTGCCTTGCCTTGCCTATACATTTATAAAGACATGAAAGGTGAAGGAGTGGTGACCTGGTCAATGGCCACTCCAATATATATTTGCATATATACTTTCTGTGATATCATTGTGCCTTGAATTGATTTAAATATATCATTTAAAAAAAAAATGGATGCTTTGATATCCATACACATTCTACTGGAAGGTAGGAAATGTATTTTCTTCATCGTGCATGTACAGTGCAAAAATAGCAGTGTTATTTCAACTCTATCAGAGTTAAAACAAAGTCCCTTTAAGACAAGTCATTTCACTTGGCGGCCATCTTTGAAACGCCTCACGGGCAGTATGTTCGGGCATTCTGTTTGAATGGGGAAACATCAAATTCTCCAAAACTGCCTGCCAAGCTTACTATTTAATTTCATATAAAGAATCATCAATAAAATTAAACAACAACTGTGTCTTTAGTTTTATTTCTTAATGTCCGAATCACACAAAATCTGGAGAAACTTATGTCTGGTCTGAGCCCCTCCCCTGGAGTATTGTCAGTCTATAGCGATTGATGATTGGCTCCTGTACTAGAAGGCAGGGTTTATACGGCATATAGCGACCGATGATTGGCTTCTATACTAGAAGGCTGACTTTATTGGCCATATATCGATCGATGATTGGCTCCTGTACTAGAAGGCGGGCTTTATTTGCCATATTGACCGTTACACTCTTCCCCATACAAAACTACACGAGTGACATGTCTTGTGTATTCTTGTCTTTGGTTAAAATCAATTCCAAATGAGCGAACATATTGTTCCCATATTCAGAGTTAAAATAACACTCTTAAGGGAGTTACATTGAGTTATATTTACACTGTATTGAGTTAAAAAAATAACACATGTACACTACTGGGAGTTGTTCCCTGACTAGTGTAAAGTGTGAAAATTCAAGAATTTACTCTAGTTTAACTAAACATTATAATACTCATGACTAATATTTTAAATAATTTACATAAGACAATTCTAAAATGCTAAAAAAATATCAAAATTGCAATTATGTGATTAATAATTTTAATAACTTGACAGCCAGCACTACAAATTGATACTTTTTACAAATTAGCACTTTTTAAGACTTTAAACGATTTTAAAAATGGCATGACTTTTATGTTCCATTAAGATATTTGCTCAAATGAATTTCCAGATGTTGGAAATAACATAATCAAGTGTTGGTTACTGCACTGTAAAAAAAATGCGTTAAATTTAAATTTCTGATAGATTTCTGTAATTTAATGGCTGTTATTTTACGGTAAAGTTTTGTAATTTACCAGCTTTAATTTTACGTTTTTTTCCGGCACTCCAGCTGGCAGAAAAAAATGTAAAACTACGGATTTTTTTTACAGTGTGGATCAAATGAGCTTCGAACTCTGATTGTGTTAATTTATCAAAAGCTAACACTACATTAGCTATGTTTCCATCCAAAAATGCAAATTAACTTTATGCGCAAAACTGGAATATCGCATAAAAGACGTGCGAATAAAGCAGCGTTTCCATACAACGAGTCAAAGCGAACAAAATCGTCATTCCTGATTATTTGGTGCCAAATATCAACAGTCGAAACGGAATTTGCTGCGGTAGGAGAAGCTTTGTGAATCTTTTCTTCATTTAATAAATGACTTGCGCCTCAGAAGGCAATCCTGACACGCAGTAAATGCGTGGTGGCATTTGAAAGCGTGACGCAGGGCACAGACACTCTTGATTCTGGAGGTCATTAATAATAAAATAACACTATAATGCACATAACAGCTGCACATATAACATTGTATACAGTAATATACCTGTACATACACTTGTCAATTTGTATATTTGCATTTACTACTTACTTCTATTTTTAAAATATATTTATTATCTGTTTTTGTCCTGTCTCTGAAATTCTGTTGCACTGTAGAAGCTCTGTCACGAAAACAAATTCCTCGTATGTGTGAACATACCTGGCAATAAAGCTCTTTCTGATTCTGATTCTAATACTGAAATGGTTAAGGTGTTTTAGAATGACCAAAACAACATTTCAGATGGTTTATAATGTGCTCAGCCTGCTGGTTTGTCCATTCACGCACACTTTCATCATCACATGATCTCATATAACAAAATCACATGACCTTTTTTAATGCACATAATGGAATTTGTTCAGTAAAAGTGTTTCCATAGCAGTTTACACGCATCTTTTCTTATCGAATAAAAAGTTTATCCTCAGTTATGCGCATAAATGTTTTTTATGCGCATTTTGCCGTTTCCATCAACCGGATTTTATGCGCGTATCTAAAATGTGTGTGGATGGAAACGTAGTTAATGTCAACACTTTACTCTGAAATGCTTTAACACAGAGAATTTAACACTGATGAATTTGCTGTGTACACTAAAAAGCGATGGTTAACTTTGCTTTAAAAAATTGAGTAAGCACTGCCTTAAAATGATTAAGTAAATGAACTATGTGTATAGTTCTAAGTTAGAACAGAAATACTTGACATTTTTTAAGTAAAATCAACTTTGTCTCTTTTAAAGCAATGGGTTTATATTTTTAAGTAATTGCTTTTTACAGTATATGTTTTTTTTTTATTGACTGAAGCTGAATTTCACCTCTCTGGTCATCATCAGACCACAGAAACAGCCTTCTGAGAGACCTGTTATGTCTATATTTGATTGTCGCCCAAATAACCAGGTGTTTTGACCAAACAGAATGTTTCAATCTAAGATGTGAGATGTAGTCAGTGGCCTTCTGTTAGTGTATAATGTCATTGATTTGAGGTTGTAAGGATTCTTTTGGGAGTGTTGAAGCTGGCTTCTGCTGATGAAACTGCATATTATTTTCTTTAGCTTATTTTTCTTTATTAATTGTATCTCTGACTCTTGGTCTTTGTTCATCTAATCTGTTACCAAGTGTTTTAACTATATGTGTCCTGTTTAAATATATGGTATATTTTATTACTCAAATGGTTGTAGCAAAATCCAATAAACTAGACTTTCTTTGGCATCTGAAACACCTATTATCAGAAAAAAAACAACTAAAATGTTATAATAGTTTATGTGCTAAAATGTCTTGTCAGGCAAAACAGATTTATAGTGATCACTTATCGTTTTACAAACTTATAGGACACAATTAACATGTTGTTTCAGTTTAGCATAAATATGTAATGCTTATGGCACATTATTTTACTCAGTTAATGTTGATATCTGAAACTAGAGATAGATTTGAAACAGGAGACCCTTTACTTGCATTAATTGCCATCACTTTTGTGGATTTCATTTGATGCATTCACCAAAAGGGGAGATCTCATGTTTGACATAAATGTGTGTACATTGTATGACCTTTTTAAAATACACTGGCTGGCAGGATGCCATTGTTAGAAACAAGGAAGCAGTGTTATGAAAGAATTGTGGCAGAGCATTGAAGAGATTCCAAGAAAAAGGGAGGGAAACTCAATTGCGATGACATCACTGGGCAAGAACTGCACAAATGTGTGAGCAGCAAGTGCAATTGTTAGATGTTCTGCTTCTGCATGCAGATTGCAGGCATCTTGTTGCTTAGATAAAGTCTGATTTTGGCATCTGAAGCTCCTTGGCTCAAGATATTCCTTTGAAAAAGCGGGATTTCCCATACAACACAAAGCTCTTAATAAAGATTATTATTAATAATTGTAATAGCCAAACTAATACAAATCATACTTTCTTCAGAAGAAAAAAAAAGAAAATTTTCTTGCTCCATTAAACGTCACTTAGGAAATATTTAAAAGATCAAAAACATTTCACAGCTAATAAAGTTGAAGGCAAAATTATTAGCACTAATGTAAAACTGTCATTTTTTTTTCAAACATCTCCCAAGTGATGTTTCACAGAGCGCTTTTAACAGATTACCTATATTTCCCTTTCTTTCTTAGTTTGGCTAAAATAAATACGATTTTTTTTTTTCAATGGGCTATATGCACACAGACTTTTCATTTCAGTCAGCCAGCCCCAGAGCTTCCGGTTAATTGTCGTCCCATACAAAATTGACGCATTTATGATCTGATTTCTTTAAAAAACAGCAATCTTCACTGCCTGGCTGAGATACGATGTAAAGTGGATATCAGACCAATCAAGAAGCACTGCATTAAATTATATTTTTCCACATCTTTAAAATATGGGAATTAATTTTACCCCAGTATTTTCAATGGAATTTCTGCATTAGTCTGCAGCTAATGATGGCACCTGCGTTTAAACGATCTCTTTTTACATTTGAACAACCAAATGAACGCTTAAGTCTATTTAACTGAATGTATTGTAATTACATTACAACATTGATGCTGTAAAAGGAGCCTTATGAAACTGAAAATAGTCACATAAAGCTTTCACCAGAAGTTCATTATTGGCTGAAAAACACTAGCATGTAGCCCATTGGCTAAGCCACTGAAACTGAAGCCACAAAAAAAGAACTTAAATTTCACTGAACAACTAATAATTTTGTCTTCATAGATATATTTTGAAGTGATGCCATAGTACCATTTATGGTTCACCCAAATACTGTTTTGTGCAGTTCTTAAAAGAATCATTAATTTGGTGTAAATAACACATCTACAGTTGAAGTCAGAATTTACGGAGAGAGAATTTTTTCAACACATTTCTAAACATGATAGTTTTAATAACTCATTTCTAATGATTTATTTTATCTTTGCCATGATGACAGTAAATAATATTTTACTAGATATTTTTCAAGACACTTCTATACAACTTAAAGTGACATTTAAAGGCTTAACTAGGTTAATTAGGTTAACTAGGCAGGTTAGGGTAATTAGCCAAGTTATTGTATAATGATGGTTTGTTCTGTAGACTATCGAAAACAAAAATAACTTAAAGGGGTTAATAATTTTGACCTTAAAATGGCTTTTAAAAAATTAAAAACTGCTTATATTCTAGCCAAAATAAAACAAATCAGACTTTCTCCAGAAAAAAAATATTATCTGACATACTGTGAAAATTTCCTTGCTCTGTTAAAGAATATTTGGGAAATATTTAAAAAAAAAAAAAAAATTCAAAGGGGGGCTAATAATTCTGAATTCAACTGTATATAGCGACTCGGTGACGCAGTGGATAGCGCTGTTGCCTCACAGCAAAAAGGTCACTGGTTCGAGCCTCGGCTGGGTCAGTTGGCATCTCTGTGTGGAGTTTGCATGTTCTCCCCATGTTTGCGTGGGTTTCCTCCACAAGTCCAAAGACATACGGTACAGGTGAATTGGGTAGGCTAAATTGTCTGTAGTACATGTGTGTGAATGAGTGTGTATGGATGTTTCCCAGTGATGGGTTGCAGCTGGAAGGGCATCCGCTGCGTAGAACATATGCTGGATAAGTTGGCGGTTCATTCCGCTGTGGCGACCCTAGATTAATAAAGGGACTAAGCTGAAAATGAATGAATGAATGAATGAATATATATAAACAACTTTTTGTAGAATAGATTTTTCTTTGCGTGTTAAAAGATCTACATGAAACCATCAATGCCTATAAAGGTCCTTTATTTTTAAAAATATGAAAATGATTGACATATGAATTCGAAATCAAATGATGACAAAAAACTCTTTCTGGAGTGATCTCTTTTTAAGAGATGATATTGTATTGTGATGTATTGGTAGGGCGACGCGGGGGCGATGTGGGTAGTGATCTCGCCTCACAGCAAGAAGGTCACTGGTTCGAACCTCGGCTGGGTCAGTTGGCATTTCTGTGTGGAGTTTGCATGTTCTCTCTGCATAACGTGTGGTTATTTTTCTCTTAAACAGTTTATTCAATGCATACACACTGCAATACACATTTATTGATTTTCCTTCAGCTTAGTTCCTTTAATCATCAGGAATGAACCGCCAACATGTTTTACACAGCGTTTAACCCAGTACTGGGAAACATCCATACACACTCATTTACAAACACACATTATACGACCAATTTAGTTTACCCAATTTACCTATAGCACATGTCTTTGGACTGTTGGGAAAACTGAAGCATCCGGAGGAAACACGAACATGGGGAGAACGGCCATACACAAATGCACTTTTTATTGATTATTTGATTTTTGAATTTCATCCTACACTTATTCATCCTTTACACTTAAGCTGCACCAGCTTCCAGATAACAAGAGCCCTTAAGCGTAACTATTGAAATGTTATTATCATTCCCTCCTGAAATGTTTAGACTACCTGTCAGCGCTGTTTTAAATCCTAACACGGGGTGATGGCAACTTTATGAACGAGCACAAGAGCAAAGCCGACACTTGGTTGTGTCAGTTTTGAACAGCGTTCTTTCAGAAATCGTTGTCATTCCTGGTCATGGGAGCATGACAGCTGATTTTGTTTGTTTCGTTTTCTTACACCATGCTTAGCTCTACATTCTTGTTGGGTTAACATGATCTATTGTCCTGTAATAGTGTCAGGCTAAACAAGAGGACTGGAAACATCTGCGTCTCAGGATAGATAAAAAAAGGAAGTTTTGCATTCCTCTAGACAGATGTATGGAAAGAGGCCAGTGCTCTGAAGAGCATAAAATGGGTTTTTGTCTTCATTGTCTATATTCCTTGATTCTTCTGACTATTGACTTTTGCATCAGCAATAGTTTATTGAGCAAACACAAATTCAGCAGAGCAGATCAAATATAATGTCACAAGGTTAGTCAAGCCGCAGTGTAAATAAACTTTTATGTATAACACAATTGTACAATGCCAGATGGATTATTGAGGTGAACCGGCATGTCTGTCACATGAATCAAATGGCAGCCTTGTTGCACACATAAACAAACACATTTGGTGATGCCAATTATGAGTTAAAATTTAGAATTTTACACAGTAGGTATATATACTGTTCACCAGGGGCGCCTGCAGGATTTTATTCCTAGGTACGCACAAATGCAGCACATTTAATAATGACATATTAAAAAATTTGCAAGTGTAATATTGTGAAACATTTAGTAAAGCATTAATTAAATCCTTACTTTCCACTGACCGAAAATCATCCACCCGCACGGTTGAGTAGTGGACGGGGTCAAACTAAAATATAGTTCGTAGGCTACATTTTTCTTGGAAAAAAATATCTATTAAAAACAAATTTTGTATATAGTTTGTCTCTTTGTTTAAATATGTTTCTTAGTCAGTTGTCTTCTAAAAAAATAGAAGAACGAATAGCATTTGAGTTGAAATGCATGCTTCAAAACAAATCCGCTATGCTTCAACAATGCCAAATCACGAACTGGATTGTCAAATAAAATAATAATCTAGCCTAAATAAAATTAAAGTAAAATATTCCGTTTCAGAGAAGCCTATATTAAACTGTTTTCCATCTTGCGCCGGTCAATTACAATTTAATTCATTTAATCAAATAATTTGAATAAGCAGGACAGGCGTTTACAATATTCTGAGAAAACAGAAACTCGTTGTGAGAATAGAGACGTCTGCTTATTTATGCCAGTCGGTCAGATAAAATTGTTTACAACACCTTGAATGGTTCCGTTCTATGCGAGGAGGCTGCGCAGCAACTGGATCTGATCTACAGCCAGGTCCAGATGAGACTGCGGTCTCCACTCCTTGTGGGGGATCAGTATTTGTCCCATCAGTTTTAGGCCTTTTGGCAAATGTCTCAATTAAGCTTTTGTTTTAAAGACCGTTTACTCATTTTGAACCTTGTTTTAAACAATAGCTATCTGAATTGTAATTGTTAGTGTGCAGAAAAACCGGCAGCAAAACTAAAGCCAATAGATTTCTTTACCCATCTCCCACCATGCAAGTACTTACACGCTTTAAAACACACAAACGCACACCTTTATGTGTTGTCATTCTTTCTTGCTTTGTTAATATATTGTAGTGTATACTGTTTAATAATCAATTTAAATGATGTAATAAATAAATAAATAAATAAATAAATAAATAAAAAGCGCTATTAATTCCTGCCCTCTCATGGTACGCACAGTGCGTACAGCCGTACGGCTGCAGGCGCCACTGCTGTTCAATGCATTTGTCACACAGGCTCATGACTATATCACTTTTTGACCGCATAGTTCTCAGCTTGTCAGTGGTGTTGATGGTGAGTTTTGAAGACCGTTAAACATCTTCCAAGAACAATACAATAACCCCGTGAGGCAAGCTATTCATTAAGTCAATCAAATGAGCTCAAGTTTTGCTATCATGAGTTTATCGTTTCTTTTCTTTTTTCCTTCTTCAACTGACAGTTGATGATATTTTCATGCAGAAGTGTGTGAATGTACTTGTCAGACATCACAAACCACATTCAGGCCTACAGGATATGTGGGCTCTACTGTAGTTGATGGCTGTTAATGCAGTGTCTGATGCTAGCATTACTAAGTTGCTTTATGCTATTTTAAAAGTACCAATTTGTGTTTTTTCTGTGAGCCTACACTGAAAAAAATAATTCATTGGATTTACTAAATAGTTTTAACGTAAGTGCTTGCAAACAGTTTATATGGGCTGAATTTAATTACTAAAAATAAAAAAATAAAAACTACATTTAATTTGTTTGTTTAAATTCAGCCCAAATAAACTGTTTGCAACCACTTACCTTAAAAATATTTAGTAAACCCAACTGATCATTTTTTTCACGGTACTCTTCTCTATTGGAATTGTTGGCTCCTGAAGAAGCTTCAGTAAAGACAGAACCATAAATTTTTTTTAAAAAAATATAAATATATGATTAATATTATCATATTACTCCAGTTCTTTCATCATTGCATTGGTTCCCTATATTGTATAAATTAAAAAAAATTATTGACTACCTACAAAGCCCTAAACGGCTTAGCTTCCCAGTATTTGAGGGAGCTCCTGGTGTATTATAGCCCCTCATGTCCACTACGCTCAATTAATTCTGGACAATTGATTATTCCCAGAATATTAACATCAACTGTAGGCGGTAGATCTTTCTCATATCTGGCAGCTAAACTCTGAAACAGCCTTCCTAGCACAGTTTGGGAAGCAGACACGCTCTGTCAGTTTAAAACTAGATAAAAAGGCACATCTCTTTGCATTAGCATACATAAAACACAAATGCTTTTCGAATCCAAATCCTCTAAAGCAGGGGTGTCCAAACTCGGTCCTGGAAGGCCAGTGTCCTGCATAGTTTAGCTCCAACTTCCTTCAACACACCTCCTTGGAAGTTTCTAGTATACCTAGAAAGAGTTTGATTAGCTGGTTCAGGTGTGTCTAATTGGGGTTGGAACTAAAATATGCAAGACACTGGCCCTCCAGGACCGAGTTTGGACACCCCTGCTCTAAAGGATTGTCAATCTGCATTATTTAGGGCAACCGGAGCTGGCAACACTTCCCAAAAGACATTATAATTTAAACGGCATCTGCGCATATGTTAGTCTATTTTTTATTATTCCCGAGGTTTCCATAATCCTGGACTAGGCCGTATCCTCAGAAGCTGCTGTGGTGGTCATGGAGGACTGGAGAGCATGAGACTGATCCCTGTAAGGCCCCAGTCACAGACAAGTCTTCGCATTGATCCTGAAGGGCCAGCCTGTACACCAGCCGGTGACCTTTCCTCCTGCAGCTTCTCCACGATGGACGTCCAGCTTTTTCCAACCTCCGGTGCTTAGACTGCAGCTCTGCACAAGAAGTTTGGCCATAGGAGAAATGGTCACGCCCAACGGAGCCTGGGTTCTCTCTAGGTTTTTTTCCTTCATTTTCGTCAATTGGTGAAGTTTGTTCCTCACCGCTGTCGCCACTGGCTTGCTTGGTTCGGGATTTGTGGAGCTGTGCATCGATGGATTTGCTCTTCAGTGTTTGGACTTTCAGCAGGGAAAATTAAACCACACTGAACTGAACTAAACGTCATCTCTGAAAATTGAACTGACACTGTTTAATTTACTATAATCTTCTATGTTAAACTGCTTTGACACAATCTGCATTGTAAAAGCGCTATAGAAATAAAGATGAATTGACTTGAATTGAATTAATAATGAAAACAGTTCGTTCCTGAAGGTTTCCTCACTTCTGAACAATTTTACCATATTATTGTAAGCCCAGTGATAGAACATTAGAAGAACAAGTTGATCTGGCTCGATCTTACTGAGGAACTTATTGATGTTTTTCTGATGATCTCATTACTTTCGTTTCTATGCTTATTTGGATGACTTCATTGTTATCCTCAATGTTTTTATGCCTCTATGTTATACCATAACTTCATCATTCTATATCTGTTGCATTTTTTGTTGATGCTTTGTATGTTTTAACCTTTATACTTTTATAAAAGCCACTTCAAGCAGACTGCAGCCAGATGAGAACTGTAGAGACACTTTGTGTGAACGCGGTCAGAAGTGTGTAAAGAGTTTAATGGAGCGAGGCTCACAGCTTTAAGGGCTCATGGATGGATGTGTGAATGTAAGGTCGAGTGCATTTGCTCTGAGTTACAGTTTATAACACATACCCACATGGCTCAATTAAAAATACATTAATTACATCATGGGTGCTGGACCAGCAGCAGGATACTCCCAAGACCCTATGACCCTAAAACTACCTATGCACTAACTTGAGTTGAACTTGCAGCTGACGGCTCAGTGTTCAGGAAACAGGATTTACTGGCAATGTTGTCCCAACAGGGCAAACAAAGGGCAAACTAAGTGTGAGCTCTAAAAACGGGGATTTCTATGGAAAAAGAAAGGGTGGAGGATATTCAGTGTATGGAGAGTGTATGACAAGCAAGATAAAAGGGAGGGTATAAAAGCTTCTCAGACTCTCGATCCACCTGTCTCTGTTGTTGCTGAAGTAATAATAATAATAAATAAATAAATAATAATAAACTGCTTTGCCTAACAACTTCTCAAGATCTCAGACTTCTTATTTTTGAAGACTTTGAAGACTTAGAAAATAGTTTTGCAATCCAGAACAATTTTACACAACAATCCCACCAAGAAGCGCAACATCTTTACTTTTTGGCAACTTTGTGGCTCATTCATACCACATTCATTCATTCATTTTCCTTCAGCTTAGTCCCTTATTTATCAGAAGTGCCACAGCAGAATGAACCGCCAACTATTCCAGCATATGTTTTACGCAGGGGACGCCCTTCCAGTCGCAACCCAGTACTGGGAAACATCCACACACTCTCAAATTCACACACACACTCATACACCCCAGCCAATTTAGTTTATTCAGTTCACTTATAGCGCATGTCTTTAGACTGTGGGGAAAACTGGAGCACCAGGAAGAAACCCAAACTAACACGGGGAGAACATGTAAACCATGCTGCCTTCATATACACATACCCACTGAATTTATCTTTGCTCAGCATGCAAATACAATGTAAGAAGCTTTAGTGATTTGGATACACTTTAATTATTATATTTTTGGTGAAAGTGCATGTGTTGCATTAGAATAAGTGATTTGTCTCTAAAATAAACACTTCCTCTTTTCACTGTGTATTCTAAAACAGACAAATGTGTTTAAAAACAATAATTACTTCCTGACATGATGTCAACAATGAATCTAAAATGTTTGAGATACATTATAAATATAATGTCTCAGTGTAGATTCATTCGTTCATTCATCTTCTTTTCGGCTTAATGCCTTTATTAATCAGAGGTCGCCACAGCGGAAGGAACCCCCAACTTATCCAGCATATGTTTTACGCAGCGGATGCCCTTCCACCCTCAACCCATAACAGGGAAACACCCATAACCTCTAGCATTCACACACATACACTACAGCCAATTTAGTTTATTCAGTTCACTTATAGCGCATGTCTTTGGACTGTGGGGGAAACCAGAGCACCCAGAAGAAACCCACACTAACACGGGGAGAATATGCAAACTCCACACAGAAATGCCAACTGGCCCAGCCGGGACTTAAACCAGCTACTCTCTTGCTTTGAGGTGACAGTGCTAACCACCGGCCTTCATATCCACAGAATTTATCTTTGCTCAGCATGCAAATACAATGTAAGAAGCTTTAGTGATTATAGGCCAAATGATCACACTTTAATTATTATATTTTTGGTGAAAGTGCATGCTGACCCAGCTGGGACTCGAACCAGCGACCTTCTTGCTGTGAGGTGACAAAGCAACCCACTGAGCTACCGTGTCACTTTCAATGTAGATTACTGGTCTTTTAAAAGGTCTTTTAAAACAAGAATACTAATAACTCTAACATTTCATACTGTTTTAGTAAGATTTTATTGGCTTAGCAAGAAACTTTTGTGACAACAATAATCTTTTATGTAAAACAAATCCTATAATTCATCATAATCAGCAGCTTTAGTGACTGGTGTATTAATATTGCATAACTCACTTCTGTATAGGTCAAGGAGGGGTCGGTGAGTATCGCATAAAAGCTCTATTGAGATCCTGTATGTTTTTCTGGTCTCATCTGAGCTATTTGCAACAAATACTAATAAAAAATTCTACCACAACGGTCAGATGTTGTTTTTCCAGTCAAGCACAAAATGCTCCCATCCTCATGTGATGCTGAAGGACTACATTGGCAGAAGCACCGGGTTTGTCACAATCTTGTGAACTTCATCAACTTTAGCACTCATTTCATTTAGTCCAAGCATTTTTTGTCACATGCGTATTTCTTTCTTTTAAAAAATCGATTTAAATTATATTGTATTTTGTCTAAAACTCTGCTTCTTTAATCCGGTGGCTAAATGTAATAAGACAAAAAAGTTGTATTATATTATTACTAAACTGCAGTTCTGTTATGCTTAAACTGAGCTTGAACTAAATAGGAAAACAGGTTAATACGTTGTTTTGAAATGACCCATGTTCATAAACGATAATAATGCATCACTGGTTTAACTGCTGCCGCCTCTATGCTGAAGCCCCGCCCTATTTTGTACTGTCGCTGTATGATTGGCCAGACGCGCTGCCACCGACATAGTTCGACTGGCAGTGAGAAAAAAACCTTACGGAAAGTCAGCAGCGGCGTTAAAGCATGTCTTTCTGCTCTCCGGTTGGAAATTTCTTCATCTTCCAAACAGTCTGGTTTATGTGGTGTGTTTCGGTTGACATGGATTGGTACGGACGGACAGGAATTGCAGTTACTAAAGTGAGTGTTGCCATATTAAAAAAGTTGTTTGAGGGGATGTTTAAAACGTAAACTTACTGGCGAAGATTGACGAGGATTTACCTGAAATGAATAATACAGGGATTAATATTGACAGTTGTATTAGACAGTGGTTGAAGGTTTGGAAGTTGGAAGTGGTTATAAGTCATTAGACGTTATATTTAGATCAAGTAAAACGATGTACGGTGTTAAAGACCGAATGTTATCCAGTAAGTGACATATTTTTATTCGAATTTGCTTTGACTTAACTTTACGATCAAACGTCTGTTACTTCTTTTAAACTCGGAAGGTTTTGTCGCTTTTGTTTCACCACAACTTGCTGAAGTGTGTAAAAAAATAGCACATATACATGTTGACGGAAGTTTACGTTACCAAAACACTCAAAACGTGCCCTAAATGGTCTCTTTTCTTAACGCGGATTTGCATGAATGAATTTGCATGTTCGCCTTGCACAAACAATAGAGTATTGTCCTCAGATTGTCAATGTGCAGTAACGATGTGCACGATATACTGTATAATACTAATGTTTGCTTTTTAAAGACGTTTAGGCGTTTTCAGCAACTAACAGACAAGATTGTCCCTCTGTGTTTCATAGGCACGTGCAACATATTTGGACATTATGGTTGCGTTCCAAATGCTGCACACGTGTCATGTTGACTAGGAAGGCAGCTCATTTGTTATTTGACACACAGCCACAGTATGCTGAAAGATGTTGGGGGTTATTTCATCACTTTGAGACCTCTGGGTGGCCTCACCTAGGGACTAGCTGTCTCCTCCGCTGATAAACCACTTAAATCTCCTTTCACTGCCACTGTCAAGTCTAGTGTTACCCTCCTGTGAGCATCATTATGCTCTCTTTGCTCATTAGGGAACATCACTGGAGGGAATGAGTGCACCTCTGCTATATATTATGAACACCTTTTTAAGAAGGCATAGAGATAATTGTGATTTTTTTTTAAATATATATTATATATATATATATATATATATATATATATATATATATATATATAGAGAGAGAGAGAGAGAGAGAGAGAGAGAGAGAGAGAGAGAGAGAGAGAGAGAGAGAGAGCAATTCCATGTAAATGTCAACCTTGCCATGAAAAAAAGTTTTTGCCAAAAATCAAAGCCGTTTCTAAGTTTTCTGCGTAAGCTATTATTTTACAGTACTTTAGAAATACTCAAAAATGTCTCTGTCAATGTTTTCAAACTATTATATTTGATTTACCAAAGTCACACAAGTGAAAATTTCATATCTGTCACATCCTTAACGGAGAGATGTCACACACATTCATAACAACACTTTTTCCTCATAAATGCAAAAATATTAAACAAAATAAAATAAATCATGTTTGTTCTATAGTGAGCCAACTCTTATCCTTTTGATCATCATTATTTATTTTGGGTTTTGCAGTTTAATTCACAGAATTTCTACAAAGTCTGTTGTATACTTTTTTGGTCACTTCCATAACTCATGTTTATTTTCCTCATTTAAAGTACAAAACATGTTTACAGATTGATATTTTTTTGGTCCCATAACTCTGTGGTGTGTTGTTCTGGAAAATATAAACAGTTGCCTTAATATAATGTTAATGTGTACTTTCTATGTGAATTTATGTTTTGAGATTTTACTGCAAATGTCACATCCATAACGCTGGAATGGCTCATATATAACCTTTATAGTCTTAAAAAGATGTTCATATACAGCAGATGTGCACTCATAAAAACATTTATTTGAATTTTTAGATATGTACATGAAATATGTCTGAGCAGGGGCGTAGCGGACATTTTAAAAGTGGGGGGGACAGCTGAATGAGATCCAAAATTTTACATTCATTTCATTATTAAACACCTGTTTCTAAATGGTCTGTCTCTAAAAGTGAGGGGGGCATATCCCCCCTCACTTTTATGGTTCATGTATGGTTCCTGATACAGAATAACATGATTATAGTCAGAAGTACAGTGGGGTTGTATATAAAGAGAGAGACTTTATTGAACTGTCAAAAATGTGACATGGCAGTTGGACCTTTTGTGCATATTTAGACCTAATTAGCTTTGATGTATTTTGCCAAACTGCAAGATGCAGTGGTCTTGCATGCAAAGGAAGTAAGGTGACACAGAAAAGTGCCTGCATTTTTTTTCTTGTTGTGGTTACTGCTTACACACTTCCTAATGTTTGGAGGAACCTGTCACATGACACTTGTGGAAATATAATAAAGAACTGTAACATCAGGCAACTATGCTTTTACAACCACAGAAAGGAAGGTATTGCTAAGTAAATAAATAAACCTCAGAGGTGAAGCTGTTTGAATATGTCTCACTTTTCTCATTATGCTCATTTGCATAATAGATGAACTCAACATTTAAATTTTTTTCCTTTTTATTTCCTTGTACAGATATGATTTAGCTGGGTCAAGGCGGAGCTTAGGAGTCCAAGATGAGCAATAAGCAGGGAGTGGGCTGCATCAACCCTCTTGTTCAAAGTAATATGGAAGGTACCATGGGTACTGTGATCCCCGCGGGGCTCCCTAAAGCCGACAGCCTGCCACACTATTCCCATGACAAAGCTCTACCAATCAGCAGGGCTTACTTTTCTTACGCTCTAAGTGGACAAGATGCTCTTGACTTTGCTTCTCCATGGGGCCATTCAAAAAGCTGTGTGAGAAATGGGCCAAGTCCAGGGATTCACTCGTCAGCCACTGATGGATCATTTACAATTCCAGCTGTTTACAGACCTGATAAGGTGTCCTTCCCTGTGGATGCTGGAAGTGGGCGCTGTAGTGGACCCCAAGAGTTGGCAGCGAAGCAGAGGTTGGCCTATTATGCCAGCAGTCCAAGACAGCACAGTCCCAGGGCGGCTAGAGTAGTCTCACCAGTGGCAGTTCCTAATGGTCATATTAGAGGCTCTGATGCAGAAAGATGTGTTGGATTGGCTATTCCAAAACCAGTATACAGTCATAGCCCTTGCTGCACTGAGCGTGGATGTACTGCCGGGCACAACTACGGCATGGAACATGGCCCACATAGGATGTCCCCTCACATATATGATGAGGATTGGGCTGCTCATTATAGCCGCCTGGCTTATCTGCATAAAAAAGGCCAGGAAGCACTGGCACAACAGAGGGGTTTGCAGTTGGAGCATGGTGTGGAGGGTATAAAGGATGGAAAAACAGGGGGCTATAATATTGGATCTAATGGGCCAAGGAGGCCACTTCCTGTAATGGAACCAAGCTATACTTATAATGCTCCACATCCATTTATTAGTGCCACACCAGAGTATTGCCATCGTGCCCCAATTCCTCCACAGATATACAAGGGATATCCACATGCTTATGACCCAAGGACATTGGCACACCATGAAGTTTCTTCAAAAGTGTATCAGTGCCGTTCTCCCATATCCAAATACACACCAGTGCCTCCGTGTCCCAATATCTATTATCCACAGAATCACCCTGAGACTTACAGAACCGATTCCAGTGCTCTTACAAATGAGCATGGTCAGCGCCACCACATGGGTCAGTTTCAGTCGCCTCGAACAGAGTTGATATCACCACCCTGCTCTGCTGTGCCCACTCACCATCCCCTGATCTCAAAATATCCTACTTATCATCCATATGGGGTCCATTTAAATACTAACCAAGCACCCACTAATGAACAGACACATCCACCTTTTCCAATGGATCAGTCAGAACGGCCACTTGATTTCTCGACACGAAGGGTCCAGACACCAGACTCTCCTCGAGAGCTTTGTAAACCGTCTGGAACTTCTGGGGCTTTCCATCCTACTTTGTCCCACTACAGATGTCTCAGTAATACCAATACCACTGAACACTCAGAGGTGCCTGGCTTTTTCACTGGCAGTTCCAAAGAATTTCCCATGAAGTCCAATGAAGAGGTCATGGCATTCAGGCATTGTATTTCAAATTCACCTGACAAAGGTGTATTAGCTAAAAGGCCTATAGAGGAACCTGAAACAGACATAGCTAGTAAAAAGAAAAAGACTCACTCAATCCACCAGTTGTCAGAAGATGAGCCTCATTCACCATCATCACCACCAATGCCAGTTATTAATAAAGTTTTTAGCTTGGCTCCGTATAAAGTCTATTTAGAAGCTACAGGCATGCTGTCTTCATTAGGGGATTCAAAAAGTCCAAAGCCACAGCCTGAGATGGTGCAGCTTAAACAAGAGCCAGACATTCAAAACTGTGATGTACAACCAAATTCTGGCGAAAATAGTCTCAGATTAAAACAAAGAACCCAAACTTTACCAGCTAACATAGATGATCCAGTTAAAACACCAGAGGCTATAAAGATTAAAACAGAAGAAGTGGATGAAGGTGATCTGGGTAGTCAATCAGAAAAGAAAGTGAGAGTTTCTGAGGAGGTAAATCATCAAGAACATGATTCTGTGCTCAAAGAAGAGCGAGTGGAGTCAGACACAAAATTGTCTGACTCTCTTTCTTGTAAAGTTGTAGTAAAGAGTGACTTTGAAGAAGAAGGCAATCCACCCTCAGTAGAAAATGATGAACCTTCAACATGCAATACTGGGAATGCTGTGACAGACAGCAAAGAATCCACTCCTGTTCCCACAACATCTCCAGCACCTCCTCCACTGACCAAATTCTCCCTTACCAGAATCCCACCTCATTGCCTGAAATTGTCCAGTTTTAAAATAGTCATCCCTGAGGTCTTAAGATCTCCAACATCCCAACCCGTGGAAGTTCCTCAGTCTCCTGTGGAGTTGCCCAAGCCCATTTTAACTAGCAGCAAGCATGCCCGTTATCAGTTTATGGAGCTTCACCAGTCCCTCTGTAGACTTTTACACTGCCATGTTACTCAAACCCCATGTCAGGTGCTTAGGGACTGGTTATGCAAACTGGACCTACGCGAGTCAGGCAAAGCTCAGAAAGTTTCTTGCCTCTTGGGGTCAAAAATGAGGGAAGTGTGGCTTAAAGGTGACGAGATGGAGGTGGCTCTTCAAAGGGTGGTCCGCCAGCTTCAAATGTACATTGACATCAGCGAATGCCCCTTTCCTTCTGTCATGAGGGCTGGTGCTGTGTTCGTTCCCATGTTGGTGGTCAAAGAGGTGCTGTTTCCTCAGGTTCAAGGCACATTCATAGACCAGGTTCTTCAGGAGCATCGGGTTGAGCTCAGGCCCACCACGCTCTCAGAGGAAAGGCAACTCACTCAACTCCACAGAAAGGCTTTCTCTTCAAAACTCCGGCGACTTCTGTCCCTTAAACACCTGCCTGACATATACCCTGATGTCCTCAACCTCCTCTACCATACGAATGTCTGCAAGTTCCTCGGTGAGTGCTGAATGCTTGGCCATTGTTAATGGCATAAGAACTGCTGGTTGTTCTGTGTTGCAGTAGGTGAATTTTGTATTTGTGAGCTGGGCTCAGATTACAGGAGTTTCTAACCAATTCAGCACACATGTGAGGAGAAATTTAACGGAGTGTCTTCCCTCAAATCTCTAAGATGCACATGACAATCTGAAAATTGTGATGCATCAAGCTTTAAAGGATACTATTAAGTTTATCACGGCAGAGTAGACATGTAGCAAAGTATTCAATATATAATAATAAAGAACATGCACAATATTGATATCACAGGCACTTAAGAATACAGTGAATAATTATTTATTATTACATTTCATTATTTATTTATTTTGTATTTATTTGTATTGTATGTATTTGCAGTGGCGTTATAAGAGCCCTAAATGCTTGGAGGCTTAATTGTTTAGCTTAATAGTTTAAACATTAATATTTTCATGTTGAATTGACTTACTACACGTTGAAAAACTAAATGGAGTAAATAACGTTAAAATTCAGTCATATTTCAGTCAATAAAATAGTATCTGTAATAAAACTGACTGTTGGTTTTAATTAAACTAATATTAACTATTGAGACTTTATTGTTCAATTTTACCTATTTTACTTTGTAGTTCTTTTGCAATTTAAGTTGAAACATTTGTTTACTCTGAACAATACACTATTTTTGTTATACCAATTTAAAAAATATATTTATTTTTTTGCAGCTTAGATCAGTATCGAGATATCGAATACCACGATAAAACCAATTAATCACAACAATTTGATACTGTCATAAGCCAATTCCAGAGAGAGCAGCTCACATAATCTGACACAGCAATCACCATTTTTGTTCACAGGTAGTGTTTACATTTATTTTAGCTAGCTCAGTGGAATCTCTCAGCCGGTACATTCTTTGTTCTTATGATTGTCTTTTCCAAGACATATTTAGGCAGTTGTGCTCTTTGCAAATTTCTACAAGCAGTTTTCCCATCTCCGCTGTCTACAGCAGGTTTAGGCCCCAATGAGTCTGGAAGCAGATTTACAGATTTGATCTGTGAATGCCTCACATTAACTGAGGTCTTTGATGAGATTTATTGCTCAGATTGTCAGGAAGGGGAGATAAACTGGCCTCCTGCAGTGTACTCCTGTAATGTGAGCTCAACTTTAGAGATTCACAGTAATATTAGTACTGTAACAGTAAACATTTAATGGTATATCAGTTGATATTGGATATGTAATTGTACATGATTATTTAATTACTGCCCTACTGTCATGGTAAAGTATCCTATTGCAGTTAAAAACAATAGATTTTTTTTAAGTTTGAGAAAATAAGATTAAGAATTTTAACATTAGCCATACCATAAAATCTTATCTGCTATAATTGTATTACTGGTGCATCCCTGATACAAGCCTTTGTTTTGCCCCCTTAATAAAATGTTATGTATTAAATCATTGATTATTTTTGTGAGGATAATAAGTAATAGTTATATAGTTGTACCACAGTGAATCATTTAGGACATTTAGGCTTAAATTTCATAGAACTTTCCTAACTGTCATAGTACTTAGAAATATGAATGTGCACAATGAAACTGCATTTTAAATTTAGTCAATTTCAGTTCCACATTTGGAAAATAAACAGAACCATCAAACTTTTCTCTTGAATTCTATTAACATTCTGGCTACATTCTTGGCCTTTAAGTTTAAATGCAAGGCTTGTTAAAATAGGTTTAGTCTAAGACCCAGTTTTAAAATGCTGAAAAAATAGATTTGACATGATTGTTTTATTTCGGGACGTCAGTCATTTTAATTTTTGTTTTATACTGTACATTTATGTTAATTCTTTTTTCTTTAAAATCCATACATGCTGCATACCTGTGGTGACATTTTTTTTAATGTTCATGTTTTCTGATTTTTTTTGTCATACTTTTTTTTGATTTGATACACATTTGTTCTTGCAGATTCCACTGCTACAGATGGTGTCCAAAAAACGCCCAGGTACCTTCTTATTCCTTTGTCCCCAAAAACACCTGAAATCACAAATAAATCTTGTTGACAGTCATAGAGAGCACTTTGTTTATTTTTGAGCTGCACACTTTCTAACTGGTGCAGTTTTGTTGCAGGTGTTTTCTGATCAGATAGTGGCTGGAACGGAACAGTGATAGGATGTCTTTCAGTTTCAGATAAATGTACTTCAGGCAAGGAAATGTAGTTTTGGAGGAAAGCTAAGGCAGGTGAGGTAGGGGATATAAATGGTTGGCATGTGCACTGGCATAACCTTTTTCATCTGCAATGCCATTGCAGAGCTCCAGGTGTTGACAGCTTATCTGTTATCAGTTACAGGGCGCACATTTTTAATTGCAAAGCCAATTCCTGTTTAAGGCATTCTTTTTTTCTTTTTCTGTTTCTTTTTTCTTCACTTTTAGTTTTTTCAATAATTTCTGGCACCTTTTACAGTTGCTTTAACCTGTTCTGTTTCATCAAAAGTTGGCATGGCTGGGTTGCATTGTTACTATAAATAGTAACCAGTTTGACAGCGTTTTATTCGGCACCTCACGATTATTTCTAACCTGTGACCAAAATATCAACAGGTTTCATATGCATGTATCTGTATGACTCATTTACACCAACCAGATCTGAGAGAGAAAGTAAGATCACATCCGGTATGGATTCCATTTAGCATGTCAAAGCAATAGTTCACCAAAAGTTATTTAATCATTTCCTAACCCTCCAAACCCTAACCCTCCTGCCATTCCACATATTTTTGTTCTTTTATAGAACACAAAATATGATGTTCTATCTGTTCTTTTAAGTAAAGGCTGGTGAGCTTCAGATAATGCTAAACCAGTTTTAGTAAAGAATAAAAAAAAGGTTTCCCCCCAAAAAGGTTGAATAATCATTGATCTAATCATTTACACAGATTGAACATTTGAAAAGGCTAATTAGCTTTATATGTAAAGTTTGTTCTGCATAACATAAATGAGTAGATTGGGAAGATTATAATAATATAATATTATAAATTTTGATTTTATAAATATTATATATTCCACCAATCATATTTATATATTTTTTTATATTTATTTTTTTATATTCGGTGGATTTATTTATTTATATATATGTATATAGGCTATGTATATAGGTATATGTATATAGGCTATATATATATATATATATATATATATATATATATATATATATATATATATATATATATATATATAGCCTTTTATTTATGCCTATATTTTCTGTTTTTCAAGAGAAAAATGTCATGCACCATGATTTAACGTGATACAGTAATTTTTTTCTTTTTGCATGCACTATCCGTTATAGTTAGAAAAGTATCTTCATTAAAAATCTATTATTTATTGAATCTTTCAAGAAATTTGTTCAACTGCGAATTTAGTGTTTAGTCACAAGTCTGAGTGAGTCACTGAATCTTTAATTCAAACTGATTTTAATATTAATCATATTTTGATAACAATAGTTTTGCATTCAAATTATTTAGCATTTAAACAGGCTGCAGAACCGTATTTCGTGACCTAAAGAATCGTGATCTATATTTTAATTTTTTTATGAAGGCCTTGATGACTTTGATGTGAAATTAAAGAACAAATTGTTGTGATGTCAGAAAAAAAATAATTTGGAGTTTGTTTTTAGGAATTTAAAACTGCTATATTTACATATTCACCTAAATATTCACAAACCGCAGCTTACTGCAGCTCACCAAACACAAACAAAAACTCTTTGCATTTATCAGGGCCTTTACCCAGAATTATGCTGCTTCAATTATCTTTTTTAAGGGTTAATTCAACCAAATAATTATAATTCTCTTTTTCATTACTGAATCTCATTTTGTTCCAATCCTCAGAGACATTTGTTCATCTTAAGATGTTTTAGATCAAATCAGAAAGCTCTCTCATCCTCTATAGGCCTCAATGGTCATCCTAAGGTGTTCAAAGTCCAGAAAAAGGAACCCTAAACATTGTCTAAACAGTCCAACAATGTGATTTTAGTGGTTCAACTGTAATCATACAAAGCTCCAAAAACACTTGTGTGTGGAAAAAAATTGGGAAAAATGACTTTGTTCCCCTACAACTTCTACATCAAATTATGGTGTGCAGTACAAAGCTTGCATTCTATTGCTATACTAAACGTACACCCTGACCTGACCTTTTTTATATATAGTTTTAGCATACACACATTTTTTCTTGGGGCTTTGTACGAGTATAGTTCAACCACTGATGTCACATGGAATGTTTCGACAATGTTTTTGGTTCCTTTTCTGGACTTTGAGCATCTCATAACTTTTGCTGTCTGTGGAAGACAAGAGAGTTCTCCGATTTCATCTAAACTTTTAAATTAGTGTTCCAAAGATGAACAATGAAGGTCTCAGGGGATGCTAACAACATGAGTAAGTAGTTAATAACAGAATTTAGTATTTTGTTTGATTAATGAAGTCTTTAACCTACCACAAGTCACTCAAGAAATGCTGATCTTAAATTTGCAGCGATTTCTCTTTCTCCAGGAGCTGAAACTAGCTTAACCATCAAGAGCGAGAGCATGGGCAGCTCAGATGAATCCACCAGCTGTGTGAATGGAGCTGAAGAATTCAACCTCGAGTCCTCCACAACACTTACACCCCAAAGCACTCTCGTAGAACAAACATACTGCCTGAAAACAAAGAAGAAAAGCAGAGTAAAGATCTCCTCCAAGAGGACATTTTTAGACCACAGCAGCTCATCAGAAGAGGACCAATCCAGCGCAGGACCGAGGAAGTGGAGCGTCATCAGCTCCTTACGCACTCGGGATCAGTGGGAAATCACAAATCAATGGGAAATATCTTCATGCAGCCACACAGAACCCCATGTTGAAGTAAAGATTGAAGACGAAACCCAGCACCATGAGCCATGGGGGCGACCTTTAACCTCTGACGACCTGACCTCAGGCGAAGAGACCGAAAGCACGTCATCAAAGTCCAGCCGCAGATCCAGCATGGTCCTCAAACTGAGGAAGGTTGTCTACAAAGAAGCTCATGGAGGCAGAACCGCCCATTACCAAAAAGTCACTGATTCTTCTTCTGGGTTTACAGAAGGAGACAGGAAAAGGAAGGGCAAATCATCTCAACACAAAAGACACTACACGAAAAGGGAGTTTCAGTTCAGGTCTTACACTCAAAACCGTTCCTACCTCTCCAAAAAACGGTGCAGATGGGTCCTGCGCTCTGCCGTTCAGTCGGCCCATCTGGACAACATATATCCTGATCTGGTGGGCAAGAGGATCCGACATTTATATGAGGAAAACGATAAAAGCGAAGTTTGGTATAGAGGAGTCGTGCAGCGCATTCACGAGCCGCACAGCAACCCATTGAAAACCGTGTTTGAGGTAAAGTACGACAGCGAGCCAGAGTGGCAGTACTATCTGGAGCTGCTGGTGGACTATAAGAAAGGATGGCTGAAAGTTGAGGACTAGGTTTTTACGGTATTAACGGTTTTATTTTTGCACCTGAGATTTGGAAAATGTGACAATGTTGAATTGATGAGCAGTAAAAACTTGACACATTCGGATAGATGTGTTTGTGTGTAAGCAGTGTGTGTGTGACTGTGTGTTTCTGGTGTCAATATTGTCTCTGTTGTTGATGTTTTTATGGAGTTGTTGGCAGACATTCCCAGCTGGTGACATCACATGTTGGTGTGCATGTGATTGGAGGACGAGGAATGTAGTTAAGCAAGATGTTTTACTGTTTACAGAATTATTTTTATATCGGCTGCTATCATGTGTTTTTTAAAATAAAATTAAATCCATTGGACTTGTTTTCACATTCATTATGAAGTGCTTTTTTTGTATTGTATTTAAGTATGATTTTGTTTGACAAGCTCTTTAGTGAATGTTTTATTGTGTTATTTATTTAGTGGATGGAAATGGGATTCTACTTAAAAACCATTTTATATATATATATATATATATATATATATATATATATATATATATATAAAATCATAAAAAGCGGCAGATTCAAACGTATCAGTTGTCAAAGAAAAAATATTACTCAAAAATAAAAATCTGTTCCTAAATCACATTAGATCCTACCTCTCATCTTGAATGGGTGTAGGGCTGAGTAAATACTTGTGGAAGTTTTACGATCCCTTCAATGCTAATGAATGCTGGGACATTCCAAGCACAGGATGGCTCCTGGAGGCAGAGTTTATTACACCTCAAAAACACATTTGTGCCATTTGTCGAAGTAAGCATGTTCCTTCAACAATATATCATCAATCTACTGCTATTCTCCTTTCAAGTAACTGTGTCGTGTTTGATCTCGTTTGACAATATTTTGCCTCATCTATGTAGTGGTGAACCCACAAGAGACATTTATCTAGTCTAATGTACAATCTATGTACTATTGTTTAGACATGCCTTGTGCAGGATATGCTAATATACTGTACTCCTCCTCTTGACCTCCTGGTTTTCATGTCAACTGGGTTTGGGGGTTGGTAACTACTGATCAGGAGAACGGCCGATCCCACACACCGGTGCATAGCCCCACATGAAAGAACAAAGCAAAACAAAACATACTAACTTATGGTAAATTCTAGTGTTTTTGAACCATACTATAGTAAAATACTTTGAGTTATCCTGTTGGAATTCTATAGTTGTTGTAATAATACAACAACTATAGTAAAATAAACAAACTACCAAATACTATGCTAAGTTTATATATATATATATATATATATATATATATATATATATATATATATATATATATATATATATATATATATATATATATATATATATATTTATTACAGTTGCTGTCATAACTAAAGTACCATATTTATGACAGTATTTCAATTTACTGTAGCTAATACTGCAGTGTGATGTAGCATTCATTAACATATTGTTAATACTATAGTATATAGAGTATAATGCACTGGTTCAAAAACACTATAGTATTTGTTCTCAAGTCAGTAAGTCTTCTCTGTAGATCAGCAGATCGTTAGATAAATGTCTTGATTTTGCTGTCAATTTCAACATGGAACAATAAATAACTGTGAAATTGGAGATTCTTTCTCCTTAAAAGTGAATTGAGTCTGATTAATTAAGACAGAATAATTAACATGCACAGTTCAGTATAGCTTTTCCAGCTTTACACTGACACCCCCCACCCCCCCTCCCCCCATTTTTTCTTACACCCACATAAAAATTGTATTTCATGAATACTAGTATTTTTAACATAGTAAAATGTTTTACGTAGTATAGTTTTCAAAGCAGTTTGTTAATGCCTCAGCCTATAGGCAACTGATAATCAGTACTTTCATTTTTGTTACAGTACAAGTTTTTTAGTATAATATAACTATATTTCTATATAATATATAGTATAATATATCTATATTTGTAGATAATTTTGTCCAGTATTGGGTCAATTGTTTATGTTACAATAGTTGTATTAGGCTACCACAGCATATTTTATATAACTATTTATATTAATATAAGTATAGTAAGAGATTAATTCAAGTACTTTATGGTTCATAAGTTAGCTACTGTACTTTTTGATGTGGGCCAAACATCTCGTCTCATTTTAATTGTGGCATTTATAACAATTTCAAGACAGTAACATAAATCATCATTAAAAGAACATATTTGAGAACTTTGATTAAAAACATAAGTCACGATAGACTCAGATACACTTAAATACACTTGGGAAAGCATTAATAAGGTTAGACATCTGGCCAGAGAGGTTTTAGGGGGTTTCCGAATTACTCAATCTTCACTGACCAAAAAAGTGTTTTGAGAGCTTGAGCGATGTTTTTTTAATTTTTATTATTTTAGAAAGACCCTTTTTTGGGGGGTCTTTTTGAGGTTTGGAGTTTTGGGATGTTAGGGTTAGTTTTGGAGGTTCAGAAGATTTATTTAATTTAAAATGTAATAATAACATTGACAATTAAATTATTATTATAATTTTTAATATTTTTATATTTTTACAGGCACTAAAATTTAATTCTTTGTTGGTTCAGAAATTGCATTTATCAATGATGATAATATAATTTATATAAATGTATTTTGATTAATTTATGATACTAACAATACTACTACATTTGGGCACTAAAATTCATAATTCATGTTTTAAAACAAAGTGTGCGTGTTAAACAACTGAGATTCACACGGGAGCAGGAGCAGCACGTAATGGTTTTCTGAATGCATACGTCACGTTTGTTTTCGATTGAACTACATTGATTTCACAAGCGTTGATTCGGTTGTACATAGAGAATAATGTTTTTATTCTGGGATTACCACTCTTAACTAATACACTTACAAATAAAGTAAACTGGGTGGGCGCAGTAGGTAATGGTGTCGCCTCACAGCAAGAAGGTCGTTAGTTCGATCCTCGGCTGGGTCAGTTGGCGTTTCTGTGTGGAGTTTGCATGTTCTCCCTGCGTTCACGTGGGTTTCCTCCGGGTGCTCCGGTTCCCCCCACAGTCCAAAGACATGCGGTACAGGTGAATTGGGTAGGCTAAATTGTCTGTAGTGTATGTGTGTGAATGAGTGTGTATGGATGGTTCCCAGAGATGGGTTGCAGCTGAAAGGGCATCCGCTGCATAAAACATATGCTGGATAAGTTGGCGGTACATTCCTCAGTGGCGACCCCAGATTAATAAAGGGACTAAGCAGAAAAGAAAATGAATGAATAAAGTAAAAACACATTTACTGGGACACTGGCCATTTTTACAGGGACATATGCCACAATAAATGGGGTCTTGCGACGACCCTGGTGAGTCTCTGTCGTAGTTACCCGGCCTTTCCATTCATTAACCACGATCAGACTGGAGGTTTTGAATGCCAGAAAATAGACTTTATTAGAACATAAAGCCGAGATGGCTGAAAACAGCCCTTCAGAACAACCTGAAGTCTCCCCTAGACCATCCGAATTGTATGTGTCCATGGTCCTGCTTTTATACGTATTTTTGCCCCACCTCTGTGCTCTCATTTTAACTCTAACCATCTAAGTTTGTACTTTACTGAAAGGTCAAGTATATGTTTAGGTGGTCATGTTATTCTTGGTCCTGCACACATTTGTTTCCCCACATTCCCCAAAGTGTTTACATACTTTGTTATGATTGTACATCATCTTAATAATATATCAATCTTTCTCTTAAAATCCTGTCACAAATATAGCTTCATGTGGGTATGTTACATGTATAATCAGTGCTTTACATATTCATTTATTCTACAGCATTGTTTCTCATCAGTTATTCTACAGCATAGCTTCTCATGGCAGGCTCCAGCACCTTAGTGGGCTCATTTTACACACGCGCATTTTACACACGCGCGTGCACGCACACACGCACGCACGCACGCACGCACGCACGCACACACACACACACACACACACACACACACACACAGTATCTTCAGTTCACATGGTTGCATGTTTGCTTTTAGAGAATACAAAATGCTGCACACTTTTAGAGAACACTTTTAGAGAATAAAAAATCTTCATCTCCTGCTTCAGTTCCACTCCAATCTGCAAAAGACAAAGACAGCAACCAACAGAGCCTTACCTGCTGGCTGAGCTCCTGCAATATACAAGCTGTTCTCCAGCAATTCTTTTTTTTTTACAGATAAATCTCCAGGGTTCCTCTTGTGAGTCTCCCTCTTCTGCATGTTGTGGTTCCATTACCTACAATGTAAATAACTTCCACAAGAACAGACAGAAGACATCTAACAATCTAAGCCCACCACCACCCCTTTCCTCTTGGAAGGACATCTATCCATGCACCCATCCTTCTGTTTTTAAAGGATATTCCTGACCCTCAGTTTCCAGTCATTGCTAAGGTGTGTGATTCTCATTTTTCTCCACATGCTGCACTCCAGTCTGTAAAAGTCAAAGACAGGACTAACAGAGCTCTGTATGCTTGCTGAGCTCCAGCAAGTGTTCTTCAGATAAATCTCCACCGATGTTCTTGTGAGTTTCTTCCGTTTGCATGTTGTGTGTCCATTACCTGAAAAAGAAACACCTGCCGCAGACAACTACAGGAGTTTAAGGCAGATTTATGCTCAATTTTCACCTTTCAAAAAAATCGAAGAAGAAATCTTGTTGAGGAATTTGATCGGTTCCTATTCTCCATGCAGATTATTTGGTAACGTGAGCCGTTTAAAGATAGGATCTCGCACCTCACGATCTTCTAGAGCACAAATCTGAGCTTCCCTGATCATATTAAACATGTTTGATATCCAGGATTTTAAATCGGGCTGACCACAGCTGTTACAACCTATTCTGTATAAGTCATGAGCTGGGGAGAATCCCGTTGGTTTTGATAAATTAATAAATATCTAATTTTTTAATAAGCTTGAGTTATCCTCTTTTTATTTATTTTTATGTGTGCAGATCATAGACTGTAAAAGATATGGACGTAGTATCCGTGACGTCACCCATAGGTTTCTGAACACTGCAAAAGAAGCTATAAGTATCACAGATAGATAATGTAATAATACATTTCTTAGAAATTTGATTCATTGTCCTGCAACTTTTAGACATAAGTACTTTTGGAATAACCAATTTGAAAATATCTATTGTAACTTGATCTGGACTTATAACAACAAATATTGTGTCAATAATAAAGTCAGTGAAATTTACTTTAAAATTATACATAAAATATATCCAACCAACCAGTTTCTTAAGAGGTATAAAATTGATCTTTCTGAATCGTGTGTTTTTTGCGGAATGGATGATGAGACTGTTATGCATTTGTTTTTTGATTGTATGTATGTTAAATATTTCTGGTTTGATGTTGAATGTCTATTTAATATATTGAGTGGTCATAGAATTATTATTAAGAAAAGAGATGTCATATTTTACATAGATAAAAAAGATATTGATAAGAATCTCCTGTTTATGTTAAATCTTTTGATATTATTATAAGTGTAAATGGTCAGAGAGAAAGCCTAACATCTTTCATTTCAAAGCTGATTTAAACATTTATTTTGAAACTCTTAAAGCACTTTCAAGTCGCAAAGCTACCAGAACTGTGAATATACTCCAAAAGCTAAACTCCTCTTCTCTATGGTAAATGTTATGTATACCCGCTCTTGTTTTTTATTTGTTTGTTTTTCTCTCCTCTTTTCTTTTTGTTACTTTGTTTACAGATGTTATGCTAAAATGTGAATATCTTATTGTAAGATTTGTTATGCATTTGACTGGAAATGTTCAGCAAATACAATAAAAAAATAAAAATAAAGAAGCTACAAGTAGGCACGGCCAACCGTCACCATTTTGTTAGCGTGTCATCGCACCAAACGCGGGATACCAAACAAGGGCAAAGAGGTGGAGAGTGAGCAGAGCTACAGACGCATGCTTGATTCTCAGCATTTTGCTTAGACAGACTTTACTTTGGGAGAACGCTTAATACTTCATTACCTGCGACTCGTTTGTGTTCTGACCCCAAGTGCTTGGTTGTAAACTATATCAATAAAGTGTTTAGACTTTTAAAAACACTGTTTTAACACATTGAGCCACTAAACATTGTTCTTATGACGTTTTTCTACAGGAGGAGAACGCGAATGACTTCCGAACACTTCAGATATAGTCTGTGTTAGTAAATGCAAGGCTGTTTATAAAATCCAGCACTAACACTATGACAACGCTTCAGATGACTGTTTTATAGCCTACAGCTAATCAATGTGTCAGATTCTGAAGTGCATTACAGGTCTAAAGAACATTATAAATAATAAATGATCTTAAATAAAACAAATACATTCATAGATATGGTATATAAGTATAGAATTTCACTTACCTGGGAAATGGAGGCAACTTGAACGGTTTGTAAGCACAATTAAGTCCACACAGCATGCCATATCATCTGATAATTGCAGGAAATAATTCCAAAAGGCAAATGACGGTGTAAAGAAACATTAACCAAAACAAAAATACGATGTACATGCCGAGATCAGCGGCTAATTAGCCAGAATCAGCTGAGGTGACGAGACAGCAGCAGCTAGACCTAGCTGTCATTCAAGTGGCCACGCCCTTAATTATGCAGACTTAATATAACTTAATAAAAACTAAACGGATGAGTTATAAAAAAATTCACCCCCCTCACAGTTGTCATGAAGGGTAATCATAGCTATATGCACCAAAGCCATTTTTTTGTACCAGGCTGTAAACATGTTTTTATCAGCTGTAAAAATGGCCAATTTACCAATGCAGAAAGAAAGCACTTGGACTTCCTGGAGCCAGCCCCCAAGGCGAGTCGATGAATTGCAGTTTTAGTTACTTCCGTATTGGCTTACCGAGGGAGAGCGGGAGGTTGCCGCTTGGTGCAGATATTTATGACAAACGTGTAGCCAGGTACTAAAACAATGCCAGTTATCTCCATAGGCCAAACTGATTAAACATTTTAATCTGTGTTTTTAGATTTCTTTTTCTGTGATGGGGACAGAATTAGTTCAATAGCCTATAAAATCATTAGGCCTATGTCTATATAGCCTAGTCCTGTAAACTGAGAAAAAGTAGGCTAAATCTAAAAGACAATATTTTATGAGAATAGCTGCAATAACCGCTATGCAAATGGAGACGTAATGTAGCCTATTTTAAGTGCTATTAGAGTTTTGCTTATGTGGCAGTTGGCCAATTATTACTAAAAATAATAATAAGTAATTAAAAAAAAGCAAGTTATTTCGTTGGTGGCTGTGCATGGCAACATCCTCCAAGCATCACTAAAGAGAAGAGCTGGGGAGAATAGCGTCCGTTTTCTTAAATAAACAAACAGGTTAATTTATAATGAGCCTATTTATGACCCAGATGTATAGCTGGGTAGCTAGGCCTACTACGTTCCCAGTTATCTCCAAAAAACAAAATGCTTAAACATGAAAATGTGCTTTTAGGTATTAAAAATATGTATTTTCTGAGTCTCCTTCTTTTGCCTGTTGTGGTTCAATTATCTGCAATGTAAATAACTGCCACAGAGAAGACATCTATCTAAAAATCTATGCCCACCAGCACCCCGTTTCTTTTGAAAGGACATCCATCCATGTACCCATCCTTCTATCTTTGAAGGATATTCCTGATCATTGCTGAAGTGTGTAATTCCTATTCTTCTCCATATGCTGCACTCCAGTCTGTAAAAGTCAAAGACAGAACTAACAGAGCTCTACATGTTTGCTGAGCTCCAGCAATGCACAAAATGTTCTCCTGTGTTCTTCAGATAAATCTCCACTGATGCTCTTGTGTTTCCTCTTTCTGCCAGTTTTGTATCTATTACTTAAAAAAGAGCACCTGCCACAGACAAGACATCTAGTTAACTAAGCCCACCTCCACCCCCTTCCTCTTGGAAGGACATCTATTTTTCATTCATTCATCCATTCAGGAAATACCTAATCTGACCATCATTTTCCAGTCATTGCTGAGGTGTAATTCCCATTTCTACACATGCCCCAGTTGAAACTGCAAAAGACAAAAACAAGACTAGCAGCGCTCTAGTTGACGGCTGATATCCAGCATAAACAAAGTGTTCTCCAGCATTCTTCACATAAATCTCCACCGTTCCCCTTTTGAGTCTCCTTCTTCTGCTCCACTCCAATTTGCAAAAGACAAAAACAGCACCTTGTCCTCCTGGTAAAGGATGCAATTGAACCATTCTCTAAAAAGAGCGGTGGGTTATGAACAGTTCTAGATCTGCGCATTCTGAACTGCTATCTACAGAAGATACCATTAAGGATGCTTACGCAGAGGTGCATCCTCTGGTGTGTCCGTCCTCAGAATTGGTTTGCAGCAATAGACCTGAAGGACACATATTTTCATGTCTTCACTCTTCCACGTCACTGGCCGTTTCTCCGGTTTGCGTTCGAGGGACAAGTGTGGATCAATTGATTATGCACAGTGACATGACCACATTTGTTGCAGTACTGAACAGGAAGCGGATGCCTTAAGGCTATCGCCCTCGTGACTGGTTCATCATCAGTTAAGTGTCATCGCACTCACTATCCTGATCAAGTTAACTCAAGACGAATGGGTAACTGATCACGAGAACTCTTTTATTTACAAAGAGTTTTTGTTTGACCTCAGGAAATGGGGTTGTCAACCCCCATGCAAGACAGAGAACCAAAATCCTCTCTGAAATGTAAAACTCTCACCCAACATTGAAGTTCATCAAATCTCCCTTAAAACGTTGATAGCTGACTTTTAAAGAGATGTCATTTTATTGGTCTTGTATGACACCTCAATCCTGTATATGTTAACATTGCATTAATCATGCGTAACCTTTATACTTATACATTATCACAAACGTACCATTATGTGTATGTTATTTGAGATAAATGAGTGAAACCCTTTCACTTTCTTTCATTTCTTTTAATTATAGATATGTAAAATGTATCATGTTCATATTATAAATGTATGCTTAAAACTATATTTCTAAGCACCATGGCTCATGTGAGTGAGTCACACCAAAGCTGCATGTGCTGACTGTCACGCAGATCCACAGACAATGCCTTATTGATCCAGCTCTATTAGGGGCCGGAAACATTAATGGTTAAAACCCATCACCCCAAACTCTCTAGTCGAGTCCAATCGAGCCAGAGCAGTTGCAGCACCAGCAGCTGTTGAGGAGTTGGGTTGAGCCCACCCTCTTCTCATCTTCCATTTACTCTTTTTTCTTTTCTTTCTGTCAATAGTATAGTTAGGTTGCGCTGCGAAACCAGCCAACAGAACTACAGGTTTGGCCGTCTATAACTTGAAATACCCAACTTCACTTATCAGCAGCCTCAGATAGGTCACTTCAACAACAAACCAACCACCAGCTTTACAGAGGGATTTCACCACATCACTAAGGAACAGAAGTACATCTCCAGATCCACTGCTGAACTGGTGTATGATCTGCTAATCATGTTAAATGGTAGATAACCCTGTCTAAGAAAGGGTAAAGGTTGAATTGATTATTTGGTTCGCTTAGTTAGGTTTTACATTTTGAGCTTTTACATCACATCCTTGTCTGCAACTGGTATGAATGTGTGTGTGTTTGTGTTCGTTTTGTTTGTAGTCAATAAAGTCTCTTTTGTATTTAAAGGAAAGTGGCCCCTGTATACTTATGAATCTATTGCCTTATACTGTACCTAGATCTTGTTACCCTGCTTAAGTATTTAAGTGTTTTTTTACTTTATTTCGAATAGCAATATTTGTTTTTGAGTCAACAGCACTGTCTGTTCAAATGAGTGATTCGCTTATTCAGTTCTAAAGAGTTGATTCTTTTGAAGCCGCTTTAAATTTTATTATATTCCCTTTCAGCTAATTTAAAGTTAACGCACTACATACAGGGAGTGCAGAATTATTAGGCAAATGAGTATTTTGACCACATCATCCTCTTTATGCATGTTGTCTTACTCCAAGCTGTATAAGCTCGAAAGCCTACTACCAATTAAGCATATTAGGTGATGTGCATCTCTGTAATGAGAAGGGGTGTGGTCTAATGACATCAACACCCCATATCAGTTGTGCAAAATTATTAGGCAACTTCCTTTCCTTTGGCAAAATGGGTCAAAAGGACTTGACAGGCTCCGAAAAGTCAAAAATAGTGAGATATCTAGCAGAGGGATGCAGCACTCTTAAAATTGCCAAGCTTCTGAAGCGTGATCATCGAACAATCAAGCGTTTCATTCAAAATAGTCAACAGGGTGGTAAGCGTGTGGAAAAACCAAACCAAAAACCAAGGCACCAAATAACTGCCCATGAACTGAGAAAAGTTAAGCGTGCAGCTGCCAAGATGCCACTTGCCACCAGTTTTGCCATATTTCAGAGCTGCAACATCACTGGAGTGCCCAAAAGCACAAGGTGTGCAATACTCAGAGACATGGCCAAGGTAAGAAAGGCTGAAAAACGACCACCACTGAACAAGACACACAAGCTGAAATGTCAAGACTGGGCCAAGAAATATCTCAAGACTGATTTTTCTAAGGTTTTATGGACTGATGAAATGAGAGTGAGTCTTGATGGGCCCGTGGCTGGATCGGTAAAGGGCAGAGAGCTCCAGTCCGACTCAGACGCCAGCAAGGTGGAGGTGGAGTACTGGTTTGGGCTGGTATCATCAAAGATGAGCTTGTGGGGCCTTTTCGGGTTGAGGATGAACTCCCAGTCCTACTGCCAGTTTCTGGAAGACACCTTCAAGCAGTGGTACAGGAAGAAGTCTGCATCCTTCAAGAAAAACATGATTTTCATGCAGGACAATGCTCCATCATGCACGTCCAAGTACTCCACAGCGTGGCTGGCAAGAAAGGGTCTAAATAAAGAAAAACTAATGACATGGCGTCCTTGTTCGCCTGATCTGAACCACATAGAGAACCTGTGGTCCATCATCAAATGTGAGATTTACAAGGAGGGAAAACAGTACACCTCTCTGAACAGTGTCTGGGAGGCTGTGGTTGCTGCTGCATGGAATGTTGATGGTGAACAGATCAAAACACTGACAGAATCCATGGATGGCAGGCTTTTGAGTGTCCTTGCAAAGAAAGGTGGCTATACTGGTCACTGATTTGTTTTTGTTTTGTTTTTGAATGTCAGAAATGTATATTTGTGAATGTTGAGATGTTATATTGGTTTCACTGGTGAAAATAAATAATTGAAATGGGTATATATTTGTTTTTTGTTAAGTTGCCTAATAATTATGCACAGTAATAGTCACCTGCACACACAGATATCCTCCTAAAATAGCTAAAACTAAAAACAAACTAAAAACTACTTCCAAAAATATTCAGATTTGATATTAATGAGTTTTTTGGGTTCATTATGTGTGCAAGGCCCTAGAGTGGGAAGTCTGACGTGTGTCTGGAAAGACACTTTTGGAGGTCGCTAGTCGACTAATTACTCTGGCGAGTAAGAAAATGGGCCAATGAATGCCAATGAGTTGGCAGAACTCTGCTTTGCAGGTGCCAGTAATTAATCATTAGTAGAGTATATAACTGGAGTGTGCAGAGCTAGCAGTTACATTTTCGCTTCAGAGCCCGTCACTAAAGACTGAAGAGTACTCTTCTGCCAACCTGATTTCTCTGAGAAACCGGGCGACGACGTGACAGCAGCAGTCAAACTGGGCTCCTTTCCTGTCCCCTGGGCATCTTGCTGGTAGCTAAAAGAGCAGTTTTTACTGAAACAGCAGATCCCCTAAGAGAGCAAAACGGTCGCACAATGTGTTTTTTTAAAGATGTCGTTCCGACTGTGCTTTTCTGGATGTGGTGGTTTCCTCACCCCGGATGATGGACACGAGTACTGCATCAACATGTCTGGGGGTTCACAATTTTAAGGCGGTGCTCACAGACAGCTCTTACCCTCACTGCGAGGGCTTGACTGTTGAATGCTTGAATCTTGAGTGAGGTCTCAGATTTAGAGTCAGACATGTTAGCCTGTTATTACGGGCTGCTTCGGCCGTAAGACTGTAGATGGCTTGTCCCCCAGCCTCGCGGCCAGACTGCTTAGATGCGTGTTACGTGGAGGCTAAGAAAAAGTTAAACCTTCTAAGCCCCCTGTCCCCTTTTTCCCGCAGGTAAGTGAGCTCACGCAGGCATGGAGGGCACCATTCTCTGCCTGGACCTCATGTGCTCCTGCTCTCACCAATATTGACCGTGGAGCAGCCAGGGGGTATGAGGTGATTCCACATGTGGAGTGCACCATTGCGGTCAATCTTTGCCCCCAAAGCGCCTCCACCTGGAGGGGTCTGCCCAAGCTCAAGTCTCTCACGGCCAGAGCCTACAGTGCTGCAGGCCAAGCTGCTTCTGCTTTGTATGCTTTGGCCACCTATCAATGCTACCAAGCAGAAAAGCTGCCAGAGGGTGGTTCTTCCCCAGGTCTCATCCAATTACGATTTCATGAGCACCAATACAGCCGCCCGTGCCCTGGGGAAGACGATGGCCACACCGGTGGTCCAGGAAAGCCACCTCTGGCTTAACCTGGTGAATATGCGAGACGATGACAAAGCTCAATTTCTCATCGCACCCATATTGCAGGCTGGGCTATTCGGCGCCACTGTCTGGGACTTTACCAAGTATTTCTCGGCGATAAAAGAGCAGTCAAAGGCAATGGGTAAAGTCATCTATCAGCAGGCTCAGAAAACTGCTCTCCCCACTGCCCCATTCACCTCGGCTGCTCCTTTCTGAGGGTGTCCACCCATAGCTACAAGACCTGCTCCACCTGCGCAGCCCACTCTACCAGCCAAGCGACATCGCCGATTCCCACCTCGAGGTCCTATGCCGATCCTTCCCTACTTTCTGTCAATATTCTCTACTGTCCTATCAATTAAAGATAAAACCCCCGAAAAAATTATTAATAAAAAAAAAGCAGTTTACTCTCTCTCCGGGTGTGCAAACCCGAGCCTTGCCAGTCTGGGATGCTCACCCCGGCCATATCACTGCGTCAATGATCACTCCGATGAAGCCATTAGCACAAGCTCTGCCAGCCTGGTTAGTGCTTCCCAGCTGGTCGCAGTGACTTATGTGGACGGTCAGACTTGGCTATGCGATACTATTCACCATTCGCCCTCCCAAGTCACAGGTGTACATTTCACGAGGATCAGTCCCGTGTCCGCCCCTGTCTTGTGAGAGTAGATTGCTGACCTCCTGGTGAAGGATGCAATCGAGCCGGTGCCTCAGATGGTGCCCAGATCTCTGGAACCTCCCCGTGTGGTCCATAGACAAAGCATGAAAGACTTAGGTGACTTACCGGCATCGATGGTTAACACCATCACTTAGGCTAGAGCTCCCTCTACGATGGATGCCTACGCCCTGAAGGGGAGTCTATTCGCTGAGTGGTGCACTTCTCACACAGAAGACCACCAAACTTGCCAGATTAGCATTGTGTTATCCTTCCTTCACGATAAGCTGGAGTGTAGGCTGTCACCCTCTACACTGAAAGTTTACATGGCTGCCATCTCTGCTCACCATGATGCGGTGGATGCATAATTCTGGAAGCATAATTTAATCATCTGATTTCTCAGAGGCGCGCTGCGATTAATCCATCTCAGGCCCTCTTGGGATCTCTCTGTAGCCCGGAGGTCTGCAGAAAGATCCGTTTGAAACACTCGACTCAGTATCCTTAAAAATTCTGTCCATAAAGACAGCTCTGCTGTCGCTGGTTGGCATCAATCAAGAGAGTCGGGATCTGGAGGCCATTTTTGGTTAGGAATTGTGCCTGAAATTTGGGCGGCCTACTGGTTCCTACCACCCCATTTAGAGATCAGATTGTGAGCCTGCAATCGCTGCCCATGGAGGAGGCAGACCCAGCACATTCACTGCTTTGTCCTGTTCAGCTTTGCGCTTTTAAGTGAAATGTACGCAGCATTTAAGATATTCTGAACAGCTGTTAATATGTTATGGTGGTCAGCAAAAGTGAAATATCAAAACAGAGGTTGGCCCACTGGATAGTACATGTCATCGCCCTCACCTATCAGAGCGAGGGCAAGCCATATCCCCCAGGGGTGAGAGCACACTCAACAGGAAGTGTCGCCTCCTTTTGGGCGTTAGCACACGGCGCCTCTCTCACAGATATCTGTAGAACTGTGGGCTGGGCGACACCTAATACATTCGCGAGATTTTATCATCTTCAAGTGGAGCCTGTTTCCTCCCTTTCCTATGGTAACCCTGATCAATCGGGAGGGAAACAAAGCTCTGTGTCAAAAAACCTTGCTGCACTATGCTCCCTCACCTGGAGATACGTGCGCTTATTCTGCTCTGCTAAAGCAAGCTCCCCATTTGGCGAACACTAGAGAGTTCCTCCAAGGCTCCCAGCACCCGACTTAGCAGAGAAGCCGGGTGCCTGGCCCAGTGTGATGTCTGGTATGCCCGCTTGGTCTACCCGCATACTGGGGTTCGGTGCCAGCTATGTGCGGTCCACGTTGGCGATCCTATGTGCTTATTCAGCTACGGAGTGTTCCCCCTTCTCAGGCGGACTTGTGTCTTCCATACCCGCTAACCAGCTTATAATATGTAGCACTCACCCTGGATAGGATGTACATATTGCATCAAGTCTTCTGTCTTGGGTAGCAGGTGGCCTCCGCAGCGTCCTCCCTCTTCAGGGATTGGCATGCTTTCCCAATGTACTGTCGTAATTTAAAAGTCTCTAGACTACAATTAGCTTGGTAACAGCAGATTTACAACCCTGATCTAAATTCTCTAAATTATTCCCATGTAATGGTAATTAAAGGCCCTAAGAGACATTGGAAAAATGCACCTTTGGTGATGCTTGTGTGCTCACGCTATGCTTAGCAAACTTCACATCAGGGACGTGACAGGCTTAGCTGCTGTGTCGTTTTCCATACACTCTCCCAAAGTGTCTTCCCAGACACATGTCGGAGTTCCCACTGAAGGTGAAGGTCTCAGTTACTAACTTAAGGCTTTTTCCCTGAAGAGAGAACAGAGACGTGTGTCTCCGATGCCACAGCAGCACGCGCCAGTTATATACTCTACTAATGACTGGCAACTGCGGAGCTGAGCTCTGCCAACTCATTGGCATTCATTGGCCCGTTTTCTTACTCTTCAGAGTGATTGGTTGTCAAGCGACCTCCCGAAGTATCTTTCCAAATGCACGTCTCTGTTCCCTCTTCAGGTAGCGAAGGTTGCATTAGTAACCGAGATGATCTCCATGACGGCACACCTCACCAAAGAGTGCACCAGGCTGGTCCTATCCTGTCTGAAACTATTCGACAGGAATACAGTGCTCCCACTGAATTTTTTTCAGAGGCTCCTGGAGCATATGGTATCTGCAGCCTCTAACATACTGCTCAGATTGCTTCATATGAGACCACTTCAGCGATGGCTTCAGTATTGGATCCATAGATGAGCATGGCGTGCGGCTGCACCCCGAGTGACCATCACCCTGCTGTGTCACCGCATCCTCAGTTCTTAGACAAACATTGTCTTTCTATGGGCTGAGGTGACCTTAGAACAAATGTCCAGGCATGTTGTCATCATGACGAATGCTTCCAGCATGGGCTGGAGGGCAGTGTGAAATAAGCATGCAGCTGCAGTTTTGTACAATTTGCATTTGCATATCAATTGCCTGGAGCTGTTGGCAGTGTTTCTTTTTTCTCTGCCTTACACTCCCGAGAGAATAGAGATTCCACACTGGCTCAGTCCAGCTGAAACGAACCGAAGGTTCCTACCACCCCCTTAAGAGATCAGGTGGTGAACCAGCAAGTGCTGCCCACGGAGGAGGCATATCCAGCCCTTTCACTGCTTAGTCTCGTTCGCGCACTGCACTTTTATGTGGATCGTATTCAGAACATGAGATCTTCTGAGTAGCTCTTTGTCTGCTTTGGTGGTCGGCAAAAAGAAAGTGCCATATCAAAACAGAGGTTGGCCCACTGGATAATTAATGCCATAGCCCTCATCAGTGTCAGGGTGAGCCATGTGCCCTAAGAGTGAAAGCACACTCAACAAAGAGTCTCGCCCTCCTCTGGGCGTTTAAGCAGGGTCGCACACCAGAAGCGCCGCTCGGTGACGCACCGCGCCTTACATTTCAGAATTCTAAACATAGGTTTCTATCAGAGTACAAACACCGGCACCGCAAGTCGGCGGCTGTCCGCGGTGCCCAGCCATGACTCAGGACACTGTTCATATTTCTGCCGCGCCACAGAGCGCCATCTGATTAGTTTCATTTTAAATAGCATGCGAATGTGCGCGTCTGGTGAGCAATACTTTGAAACTGTCATGTGCGCACCGTGTCGCGGCGCTGAGTGGCGCATCCGGTGTGTGACGCCCTTTAGAGTGCCGCACCTCTCTAGCCTGTGGGCTGGGCGACACCTAATACATTCTCGAGATTTTATAATTTTCAAGTGGAGCCAGTTTTCTCTTGATTACTGGTTAATTCCAGTCAATTGGGAGGAAACTGAGCTTGGTGTCCAAAAATACTTGCTGTGCCATTCTAGCATTGATATGCATGCACTCATTTCGCTCTGCTTAGTTCCCCATCTGGCGAACCATAGAGTTCCTCCAAGGCCCCCAACACCAGACTCGGTAGAGAAGCTGGGTGCCAGGCCCAGTACGATGTCTGGTATGCCCGGTTGGTCTACACGCGCGCTAGAGACTGTTGCCAATTATGCGTGATCCCTGTTTGGTGATCCCATATGAGTCATTCAGCCACACATTTTCCCCATTCAGACGGACCCGAGTCTTCCCTACCTGCTAACCAGTTTATCATATGTAGTGCTCCCCCTGGTTAGGGCTAGCTCATTTGCTTATATTGTCACCAGGTCTCCCCATTTGGGTGGCCTCCACAGCATCCTTCCCCTTCGGAACTGGCACGTTTCCCCAATGTACTGTCGTATTTCTAAAATCGCTAGACTACAGTTAGCTAGGTAAAAAGATAATATACAACTCCCAAAATTCTAAATTATTCCCATATTCCGGTAAATAAAGGGCCTTACACTCTACCAAAGTGTCTCAGACACACTTCGAAGTTCCCTCTGAAGGGGAACGTCCTGGTTACAAACGTAACTCATGTTCTCTGAATAAGGAAAAGGAGATGTGTGTCTCCCCTGCCACAGCAGCCTGGTCTCCAGTTGATAGCTGAGTCTTCGGCTCTTCAGTGGCTAAGGTCTGAAGCTATCTCTGCACGGGCTGATTATATACTTTACTAATGATCAATCAGTAGCACCTGCGGAGTTGAGCTCTGCTAACTCATAGGCATTCATTCATCCGTTTTCTTACTATTCAGAGTGATTGGTCATCTAGCGTACTCCCTAAGTGTTTCAGACACACGTCTCCATTACCTTCTTCAGGGAACGTGGGTTACATTTGTAACCAGGATGTTTCCAGTCATTGCTAAGGTGTGTGATTCCTATTTTTCTCCACATGCTGCACTCCAGTCTGTAAAAGTCAAAGACAAAACTAACAGAGCTCTACATGTTTGCTGAGCTCCAGCAATGCACAAGCTGTTCTTCAGCGTTCTTCAGATAAATCTCCACTGATGCTCTTGTGAGTTGCTTTCTTCTGCACAGGGATAAGACATCTATCTAACTATCTAAGCCCACCACCACCCCCTTCCACTTGGAAGGACATCTGTCGTCAATAAGTGATACCTGACCATCAGTTTCTTATCATTGCTGAAATGTGTGATTCCCTAGTTCCCTCCACTCCACTCTGTAAAAAACAAAGACAGCATCAATAGAGCTCTAACGCCTGGTGCAATACTATCTATCTATCCATCCATCCATCCATCTGAAGGGAATACCCAACCATCACTTAACTCTGTAAAAATTAAAACCTAATTTTAAATGTTTTAAAAAGTTAATTTGATTGAACTTAAAAATTGAAGGCAGTACCTAATTTATTACGATGCACTTGTCATTACTGAGGTGTGTTTCCCTGTTTCTACACATGCTCCATGTCAATCTGCTTAAGAGAAAGATATCAAGTCTATAATTAATCTTAATACATTTCTTTGGAAACTAACTCCATTGTTCAAGCAGTTGTACCTGTTTGCTGAGCTCCAGGTCTTCAAGTATAGACCTTTTTCTTCATTGCTGCATGGAGGGAATTGTGATCAGCGAGAGCAGCCTTTTTCAACTGGGTGTCAAGTGGCTTCCGGAGTGTTTTTGTGATGCAAAACTTTTAATTTTGAAAGACGTGCATTAAAGCTGTTATGCTTCTGTCAGATGCGGTTCAAGTGCGGGAGAAAAACGTTCTAATTCAGTGTCTGCCGTCAGATAAAATGTTGAAATATAGCATCAGTGTTCCCGACCTGTCAGCTGTTATACTGTACTCAGTGGGCTCTTCAGTGCAGACACACGTAACATGCAATACATCATTTTATTATAAAGCAATTCATTTTACTGGAATGAAACTAAAAGTTATGTAAGCCATGCAATTTTCAAAAATGACCAATAAAGGTACGTTACTAATACTCTGCTGGCTGATTTGCATGTTGATTCTAATCGGGAGCAGTTTATTTTTCATTTAGTTAGTTTGTATTTAGTATAATATTTACCATGATATGTGTTTTTCTGTCATTTCAAAATGCCACTTTATTTTCACTTTGTGCCACTCTTTCAATCAATGTGTTAGTGGGACAGTACATGTGCGTGTCAAACATTTGCATTTGTTTGGGTTGGTCATATATTTGAAAAAAGAGAAAATGTTGACTTTAGCAATGACGAGGCTCCATTTAAAAGGCACAAGATGCTATCTGACAATAAGGGAAAAATGACTCGCAGCAGTTGTTTTTCTATTCCATTAGATTGCATTTTACATAATCAGTGGCGCTGATTAACAGCAGTATGAGTTCAATATGTTAAAAGCAAGTAAAATAGATAAAAATTAATCTATTTTACTTGAATAGATTATAAAGATTGAAATTACTTTTTATACACACATACACTTATTTAACAACACACTTTACATGCCAAAACTATTGTTTCAAAGCTGTCCAAATGTGACTTTAAACGCATCAATCTGCCGACCGGAAGTTTGAAGCATCCTCCTTACGCATACACGCAAAGCATAATGGGTAATTTTGCATTCTAAGAAAAAGGTCTATATCTCCACCGTTCCCCGTGAGTCTCCTTCTGCTCCACTCCAACCTGCAAAAGACAAAGACAGCACAAACAAAGCCCTACATGCTGTTCTCCAGCATTTTTCAGATAAATGTCCACCGATGCTCTTGTGAGTCTCCCTCTTCTGCCTGCTCTCTCTCCATTACCTGAAAAAGAAAAACCTGACAAAGACATGGCGTATCTAATTATCTAAATCAATCACCACTCCTTTATCTTGGAAGGACATCCATCGATGCAATCGTCCATCTGATTTAAAAATGAATCAATTCCTGACCATCAATTTCCAGTCATTGCTGAGGTGTGTGATTCCATTTTTTCCTCCATGTGGTCCCTTCCAATCTGCAAAATACAATAGAAAGATATCAAGTCATTAATTCATCTTAATACCATTCTTTGGAAGTTTCATCTGTCATTGTCCAGTCTGGTTCTGTTCTAACACTAACAAATAATATACTGCAGCTATAAATAAATTCACTTTAAGATGACAATCTGTAAACTTAGAATAAATAAATGTGTTACAATAATTAGTACAACTATAAACAGAACAAATAACAATAAAAAGCTACAAATGTTGAACAGGTCAACAGCACAAATTACAAATACATAATACAACAGCCAGACAATCTATCCGACAATAGATGTACAGTAATATACAATATGTGTTAAAGCTGACACCATACAAATACATTATAACAGATAGATTTATCTGAAAATATAACAAATAACAATCTGCAAATGTAAACAAGACAGCAATACACAAATGAAGCATACAACCACATCTCTGTCTATCTGAAAGAAATACCCAACCATCACTTACTGTGTAAAAATTAAAACATATAATTTTAAATGTTTTATAAAGTTAATTTGATTCAACTTAAAAATTGAAGGCAGTACCTAATTTATTACAATGCACTTGTCATTACTGAGGTGTTTCTCTGTTTCTCCACATCCTCCATGCCAATCTGCTTAAGAGAAAAATAAAAAGTCTTCAATTAATCTCATAAATTTCTTTAGAAAAAATAACTCCATTGTTCAGTCTGTTCAAGCCATTCTACCTGTTTGCTGAGCTCCAGGTCTTTAAGTATATCTGCACTGTTCCCCTGGGAGTCTCCTTCTGCTCCACTCCAACCTGAAAAGACAAAGACAGCACCAACAAAGCCCTACATGCTGTTCTCCAGCATTTTTTAGATAAATGTCCACCGATGCTCTTGTGAGTCTCCCTCTTCTGCCTGCTCTCTCTCCATTACCTGAAAAAAAACCCCTGACAAAGACATGGCCTATCTAATTATCTAAATCAATCACCACTCCTTTATCTTGGAAAGACATCCATCGATGCCATCGTCCATCTGATTTAAAAAATAAATAAATTCCTGACCATCAATTTCCAGTCATTGCTGAGGTGTGTGATTCCATTTTTTTCCTCCATGTGGTCCCTTCCAATCTGCAAAATACAATAGAAAGATATCAAGTCATTAATTCATCTTAATACCATTCTTTGGAAGTTTCATCTGCCATGGTCTCCAGTCTGGTTCTGTTCTAACACTAACAAATAATATACTGCAGCTATAAATAAATTCACTTTAAGATGACAATCTGTAAACTTAGAAGAATAAATAAATGTGTTACAATAATTAGTACAACTATAAACAGAACAAATAACAATAAAAAGCTACAAATGTTGAACAGGTCAACAGCACAAATTACAAATAAATAATACAACAGCCAGACAATCTATCCCACAATAGATGTACAGTAATATACAATATGTGTTAAACCTGACAGCATACAAATACATTATAACAGATCAATTTATCTGATGATATAACAAATAACAATCTGCAAATGTTTAACAAGACAGCAATACACAAATGAAGCATACAACCACATCTCTGTCTATCTGAAGGAAATACCCAACCATCACTTACTGTGTAAAAATTAAAATATATAATTTTAAATGTTTTATAAAGTTAATTTGATTCAACTTAAAATTGAAGGCAGTACCTAATTTATTACAATGCACTTGTCATTACTGAGGTGTTTCTCTGTTTCTTCACATCCTCCATGCCAATCTGTTTAAGAGAAAAATAAAAAGTCTTCAAATAATCTCATAAATTTCTTTAGAAAAAATAACTCCATTGTTCAGTCTGTTCAAGCCATTCTACCTGTTTGCTGAGCTCCAGGTCTTTAAGTATATCTGCACCGTTCCCCTGGGGGTCTCCTTCTTCTGCTCCACTCCAACCTGCAAACGACAAAGACAGCACCAACAAAGCCCTACATGCTGTTCTCCAGCATTTTTCAGATAAATGTCCACCGATGCTCTTGTGAGTCTCCCTCTTCTGCCTGCTCTCTCTCCATTGCCTGAAAAATAAAAACCTGACAAAGACATGGCCTATCTAATTATCTAAACCAATCACCACTCCTTTATCTTGGAAGGACATCCATTGATGCAATCGTTCATCTGATTTAAAAAAAAAAATTATAATTCCTGACCATCAATTTCCAGTCATTGCTGAGGTGTGTGATTCCATTTTTTCCTCCATGTGGTCCCTTCCAATCTGCAAAATACAATAGAAAGATATCAAGTCATTAAATCATCTTGATACCATTCTTTGGAAGTTTCATCTGCCATGGTCTCCAGTCTGGTTCTGTTCTAACACTAACAAATAATATACTGCAGCTATAAATAAATTCTCTACAATATGACAATCTGTAAACTTAGAAGAATAGATAAATGTGTTACAATAATTAGTACAACTATAAACAGAACAAATAACGATAAAAAGCTACGAATGTTGAACAGGTCAACAGCACAAATTACAAATAAATAATACAACAGCCAGACAATCTATCCCACAATAGATGTACAGTAATATACAATATGTGTTAAAGCTGACAGCATACAAATACATTATAACAGATCAATTTATCTGACGATATAACAAATAACAATCTGCAAATGTTTAACAAGATAGCAATATGCAAATGAAGCATACAAACAAACTAAAATATTGTATCTGTCTACCAACCTGACAATATAACAAATGGCATTCTACGATTATAAATAGGCTGCTAAAAAAGATAACAATACATAAACTAGAATTATATATATATATATATATATATATATATATATATATATATATATATATATATATATATATATATATATATTCAAATCCTTAAACTGACAAGTCGACAATATTACAACCAACATTCAGTACAATCTACAGTCTAACCGAAAAAAGACGTGGAAAAACAAATATAATAATCTAAAACGATATGACCGAGAGAAATATTAAATCTTTAGCATCCTTCACCAAAATCACAGCAAAACAACCATAACATAAAATTATAGTTTTATTAAGATTTTTACATACCGCTAATGTCAGCGATGGCCAGACACTTAATGCAGTTCACACTAGCTTCTCGTTGTCATCAAATATTTCTCGAACGTATTCTTTTTTAGAATGCCGCGGACTATGGTAACCACAGCAACGCCACCGCGACGCCATTATTTTAAAGGTGCAGTGCACGATTTCCGTGAAGCACTGTAGAATATAATAACACTAATAATATTTCTGTAAAGGATATAAATAATAGCAACTTGGATTCTCAATTTGACTACCTTTTGTTTGTTTATATCGTTTATAGCCCGCTAATCCTCACGCGTGCTTGTAAATTGCTTTTCATCTTATACTTTAACTACATTACAACACGGATGCTGTAGGGAACCGTATAGAATTGATAAAAGATACATTAACCGTTCACTGGAAGTTTATCGGCAAGGAAAAAAATACTCGCATTAATTTTATTATTAGATATTGCACATATTTATTGCTCATTTCATGCAGTTGTACCGTTACATTTTTGTATTTTGAAATAAATATTTTCTGTTTTAAATCACTGTTGTTCATTTCTTTTTTCTATCAAGAATATAACAGCATTTAATTGTCATTTATAAGGGATTTACAAACGATGCATAAATAATTATATAATACAATAACTGGTTTGTATATAATGCAACATTTAATTTAATAGTGAAATAAAATAAAACATTTGAGTAGAATTCATTCAAGCGTTTAAACAGAAAAAAAAACATCTGAAATAATGGTTTTATTTATTTATTTATTTATTTATTTTTAATAATATAAATAGCCCAAAACCCACAGCTTTCAGTGAAACTGCATTTATTAGAGCAGAAACGGCTTCTTCTCAATGCTGTCTTCTCAATACTGTCTTCTCAATACTATACTCCGTCAGCCACTAGAGAGCGATGTAGCACAACTTTGTGTGTCAAAATATAGGCCAAGCGCCAAGTACTGTATTCATAGATTATGTGCTTGTATAACTTTGACATTTTAAACTTATTACTGACGAGGAGTCTATATGTGTAACAGAATTTGCTTAGCTTTTGTTATGTGTGTAGTTTTTTCCATTTCCTGTACTGTACTGCTGCTAGAGTTTTTGGTAACGGATATGAAGTAAACACTTCATATCCGTTATATAATAAGCACAGTCTACAGTTTCATTTAACATCATACTAGTTTATTCTCAGTGGTGTAAAGTAACTAATTACAAATACTCAAATTACTGTAATTGAGTAGTTTTCCTCAGGAATTGTAATTTACTGAGTAGTTTTAAAAATGTGAACTTTTACTTTTCCTTGAGTACATTTTTACTGCTGTATCTATGGAGATAGATCTGTCTCCATATGTGTCGGTACTTTTACTCCACTACTTTCCTTCAACCTGCAGTCACTACTTTATTTTTCTTGTCCATGGGGATTAGAAAAATCAGTCCTGAGATTCCTGTCCAATCAAATCGCACATACCGTAGAAAGTAAATCGCATCATAATGAACTACCTCAAGACGTGTGCATTTTATAATTGCAGCAAACTGTTTGGAAGTATTAAAAGTGTCCATGAAGATGTTCAAAATTTTTACGTGCATTGACCCAGAGACTGTTTAGATGCATGTCACTGATGAGAAGATGACGGATGTTTACTGTATGATGACTGAAATGGCCTTAAACACCCAACAGACACAGGATGTCAACATGACGTCTAATTGAAGTTGAACCCTAACGTCATGGGGACTTTGCATTTTGTTTGGAAATTAAAATCGGGTTGACGTCAGAACTCAACGTCAGGCCAACATCAATATCCAATGTCCAACCTAAAACCAACCAAATATCAACGTCTAATGATGTTACAGCTTGACATTGTTTGAACGTTACCCCTATGACATCTATCAGACGTTGGATTTTGGTTGCCGTACCTGATGAATAAATCTCAGTATTTGACGTCATATATGACGTTGGTTTAAGATGTTGGCTCGACGTTGGATTTTGGTCACTTTCTAACTATCTAAAATCAACCAAATATCAACGTCATTTGACGTCATTATTGGACATCAAAATAACAGTGTCCTTAGCTGCTGGCTTGACAATTAATTTTGGTCACCTGACATTACAACCTAAATCTAACCTAATATTAACATCTTATGACAAGTGTGCCAGCTGGGCAATACCTAAATGCACTACAGAATGTTACGTTTACACACATCCACAAATTACACGTAAACATATCAGCTTTTGACAGCATATACTCACTACTCACTACTCTTGAGTACTTTTGAAAGGGCTACTTTTTACTCATACTTTGAGTAATATTTACAACAGATACTTTTACTCTACTTGCACTTCATTTTTAGGCAAGTAATGGCACTTTTACTTGAGTATGATTTTTCAGTACTCTTTCCACCACTGTTTACTCACATATCAGGCATTTTGCTTATGACTGATGTGTGAAGGAGGAGGAGTTTTTCCTCTTCTAACACACACAAAAACACCGCTAGTCAGAGGAAAGTGGCCACATCTGCAGTTGCTCCTATCGGGCACACTCCACACAGAACACTTTATTCTTTCTTTTTCCATCATGTACAGTGCTTTTGCCAACCTACATGCTGCCGGTTTTCTGCAGATCTGGCAGCATTTTGATGCTGATGGTAATTTTTTATCTTTTATATATTTCAATACTTTTCAAGTGACACTTTTCTGTTTTGAGTAGTATTCTCTCCATCTGTACGTATATGTTTATAAACCTGCACCAATTATTATTTTTCTGCAGGGAATGGTGATGCATTAGGATTTCTACCTTCCAATCCGTCTCAGCATGAATCAACGTGTATCCTTTTCTCATCATCCTTTTTCTCATTATTTTTAATAAACATGATTATTTAAATGAGTATTTAACTTTGAAATGATTTTAACTAATGAATAAGTTAACACACTGCTTTATGTAAGAATGTTCAGTGTCCTTGCTCCTCTCTTGGTCTGCCTATTTTAACTTTATTTCCAAGAGACACACAAACCAGGTCATAGGTCATGACTAGGGCCAGACGGAATCTGCGGACGTTTTTTGCTATTTCTGCTGAGAATTTTGGTAAAAATCTGCGGATTTCTGCGGAATTATTTTGGGAGTATCATAACTAAAACCTTAATATGGTAAATAAAAAATAATATCTTTTTAACTTGTATTTAATGTTTAAAATGCAAATCCAATTAGATTAACTGTAAATAGTTAACTTTAAGTAAATAAACATAATTAATGATGGGCTAAAAATCTGCGGAAAATCTGCAGAAAATCTGCGGAATTCTGCGCGCGCAGATTCCGTGTGGGCCTAGTCATGACTCATGACTTCTATCTTTTACAGTCTATGGTCATGACTCATGAGGTCATGGAGACCTCTCTATCTCTCTCTCTCTCTCATTATTATCCAATATATCATATAATTTATATCATATTATTAATTTATAACAATGAAAATAATAATTCAGAATAAACTGTACATTTAACAATCAACATTTTAGGAAAACAATAATAATCAGCATATTTACAATGATTCAGTTATAATCATCTATGTGTGTGTGTGTGTGTGTGTGTGTGTGTGTGTGTGTGTGTGTGTGTGTGTGTGTGTGTGTGTGTGTGTGTGTTTGCAAGCGCATCACTGATGTTTTTATTGGTCTGCTCTCTCTTTTTGTGACAGGCATTAATGTATTGCGCCGCTAGAAGGACACAGTCAGTTTTTTCCCCTAGTAAATATTGAAGCTGTGTTTTATTGTCTGACTCAGTGAATTGTGGGTAAATGCTCTGTAGTTTGTGTTTGCAGCTTCAGGACCATCTGAATCAGGGGGCTTTTTTCAATGTCAATTTCTTGGGTTTTAAGGGCTTTATAATGATAAGAGTTGGGGTCACTCATTTTTATGTGTTTCCAAAATTTGACGGCTCGTTTCTCAATATTCAAGAGTAGAGGATACTGGCCTAATTCTGCTCTGCAGAGTATTATATGCCCATTCAAAATAAAGAAATCATATTAGCAGCCAATGACTATAAACAACATTGTTGACAGTCGATTAAATAGTGCTAATGTTGTTTTGAAGTCCTACTTGAATGCTAGTATAGAATATTCAAAGCACAATATAGTGACTTTGTTACAAGTTGTGACAGAAATAGTACTAAATAGTTCCATGAAGGGGAGAAGAATCTACCTATGTAAGCATATATTGTAAATATTTCTAATATTATTTTGTTTGCACTGTAGTAGTATTTTTCATAGCAATATTGACCTAACAATGCTAATGATTGAACCAAGTGTTCGTCTTAATAATACTGTTTCACACAGAGTTTCTTTTCTCTTTTAGAGATAAATATCGATTCGATGCATGTTTGCTTCGAGCACACTTTGATGAGAATAAAGATAAGAAGGACATGGTGAACGCCACCATGCTTCTGCAGGCCCATAGCCAGGGGGGGTTTGGGTGGTTCGAAAGACCCACCCCTCACTGAAAAAGGTCCAGAATTTGTACATACATGAGCTCAATTGTTCTATTTTGACTGCTATTCTATAATAAATTGTGAAAATAACCAATTGAAAAAGGCTTTAAGAACAAACGGAATCCTGTGTTGGCTGTTGGTACAGAATTTGGGATGCTGAATTTGGCACGGCGTGACTTTCTGTTCTGAAGTCACACCGTGCCATATTCAGCATCCCTAATTGTAACAGAGGATATTTAAATGTGTTCGCTAGTTTGTTATTTGCCTAATAAATGTAAATATTTTACAGATTATTATTTTTTTCTACTTTAGTTTGTATATTTCTTTATTCTAAATCTTTAGAAAATGCTTTTGGTACATCAAAAGTGTGGTTACGATGACCAAGCTTTTGTGCTATTTTAAGCACTATTTTTGCAGTATTTAAACCTTCTAATTAAATAGAAAATGAGGCGAATAACTGCAAAAAGGCCCAATTTTTGAGAAAAGAAGAACCACCCCTTTCACTAGGCTGGCTACAGGCCTGTTCTGAAGGCAGGTGAAGAGGAGTTTTGGTCCAATCAGCACCCACTGCCTTACTGCTTTCCTGACTTACCTGATCATTGTAATGTTTTATATCTGCCGTGTAGTCTGTTGTCCAGCAGAGGGTTCCAGAAACAGAAAAGGTTGTCTGTCGCTTTCAAGATGGCCAGCCATTCTGGATCAAACTCAAGCTTCTCGTAGACAAAGGAGCTTCCGCCACAATCTGCAATGACAAAACAACTGAATCTACTTCTGGTTCTCACTCCATACTAAAACATGCTGGATGACGGAAACAGCAGGATCCTTACCTGAAGGAAGACATTCGTCAAGTAGGAGAAACTTGCTGATCTTCAGGGCAGCATAATTCATTATTCTTAGCCTGAAGGGACAAACAAACAGCTTATTGTTATTCATTTTAATCTGATATCTACATTTTATTCTTAGCCTTTTTCACACATTTAATGTCTGAACCCTGTAACTGCAAAAGATTTAAAATAAAACTTGAGTTTACATTGTCATAAATAATGAAAATATGTAAGCCATTTGCATGTAAATTGTTTTCCTGTTGTTTAAAAGAACTTTTATGACACTAAATTTCAAATATGGATGAAAAGTGTTCCACAGGCATACGTTGTAACAGATATAGTGTATTTCTTACAATGAATTTTATATAATATTCATTCATTCATTTATTTTCTTTTCAGCTTAGTCCCTTTATTAATCAGGGGTCGCCACAGTGGAATGTATAATATAATATAATATAATATAATATAATATAATATAATATAATATAATATAATATAATATAATATAATATAATATAATATAATATAATATAATATAATTTCTTTCACTTTCGTCTATTGGTGAAGCTTGTTTTCTCACCACTGTCTTGCTTGGTTTGGGACTTGTTGAGCTGCTATAAAATTGTTAAATATTTATTAAGATTTTAAATATCTGCTTTCTTATTGTATGTAGTTTCAAATGAAATTATTACTCTAGTCATTATTGCTTTTATTACTATTACCATCAATAATAATAATAATTCATATTAGAGTGATTTCTGAAGGATCATGTGACTCTGAAGACTGGAGTATTCATCTGGAATCTGAAAATTCATCTGGAAGCTGAAAATTCATCTTTAAAATGACTGGAATAAATGATTAAATTAAATTATAAACCACTTTTGAACAGTTATTTTATAGTGCAATAACATTTTACAATTTTACAAATTTTACTGTATTTTTGATTAAATAAATGCAGCCTGGGAGAGCAGGATAAGCTTATTTTAAAACATTTAAAAATCCTACTGACCCTAAACTTTTAAACGGTAGTGTACATATAGATGTTTAGACAATTATATAGACAATTACAATGAATGCCATGTGTGAAACAGGCTTAATCCAAAGGTAACCAAAAGCTTTATTTGTCAAAAGCACAGAGTGCCAGTGAATGAGGACCCACCTCTTGCTGCATCAGTGTTGAGTTGAGTGCAGGTAAGCAAAGATCCGGTATCTGGACTGCAGCTGCTCTAGAAGCTTAGCAGCAGCAGCAGCAGCAGAGCTTCCCAAAGTACTGCTCTCCACTTCCTGTCTGAGGAACTTCTTCCTGCACACAAAAGCATTTGTGTTACTGTACTGATAAATGCCTCATGAACAATCATGCATCAGGAAAATGTTTTTGGGCATCTACATCTAGAAAAAAAACAATGAGTTTGTTTGTTTTTTTATTCCATTAGAGATGAATCTGATGTGTCGTAAATCCATTCGAATCAATTTCCAATTGTTCCTAACCAAACAGTTAATCTGACTGCTTGACACAGAAAACTGTATTTTTAAAAAGTATTACAATAATTATAAAACACTGGGTGTCATTCACAAAAAACTAGGTCAATAGGATTATATAGTAAAAACTAATAGTAACAGTAATATAGCAATACCTAGGTGACTAGGACAATAATAATTCTTAAATTAAAACTCTAAACCAAAGTCCCTTTAAGGCAAGTCATTACACTCGGTGGCCATCTTTGAAACACCTCTCGGGCAGTATGCTCGGGCATTCTGTTTGAATGGGGAAACATCAAATTCTCCAAAACTGCTTACAATTATATTTCATACTACGAATAACCAATAAGATTGAACAACATCTTTAGTTTCATTTCTAAATGTTCATATCACACAAACTGTGCAGAAACTCACGTCTGGTCTGAGCCTCTTTGCCGGAGAATTGCCATTCTATACCGATCGCTGATTGGCTCCTGTACTAGAAGCAGAGGTGTAAAGAGTACCTGAAAACCATACTTGAGTAAAAGTACAGATACCTTACTGTAGAAATTACTCCATTACAAGTTACAAGTCACCAATTCAAATAAGACCTGAGTAAAAGTATTAAAGTATCCGATTTTAAAAGAACTTAAGTATTTTACTCATAATGTAATAAAACACGAACTCGCAGCTAAATGCACTTGATGCAAAATGTATAATTTTAGTGATACATTTATTCACATTGCACAAAAAATAAAATAAGCTAAAATATAGTCATGTCGCAGTGGTTTTTGTCATATCAGTAACTGTATTAATTTTTGGTAACATTATACTTATAATACCATTGTAAAGTCAGACATAATTTGACTAAACTCACATTAAATAGACTCTTACCTCAATGTGTTTTTTTAAATTTGAAGATAAATTCTTAAAAGCACTTATTTTCGTGGTTCGTGGCAAACAAAGTAGACACTGCATCCTGTAAGAGCCATTCTGTATATCGGCAAATGAAAACATTTCTTTCAGATAAGGCCATGGATGATCATCAGTGCTGGCACTGCTTGATGTGCCGGCTTCAGCTTCATCACTGGCTGCAGCCATGTCGCTAATTAAACATCTGGTATTAGGCAAGCTGCTAATTCACATTTACGTGATTTAGCCCATAAATAGCATACAGTACCTTCAGCACTCTGCAGATGGCGATATCGCCTCATCCGCCCAACAAATTAGCCGTGGTTGATAAAGATGCCAACTTGTCGTGCACAATCACAATGTAATGAGTAACGGTAAGCATCCGTTCAAATGTAGTGGAGTAAAAAGTACATATATTCAATCAAAAATGTAGTCAAGTAGAGAGTAAAAGTTGCTTATATTTTTGATACTCAGTACAAGTACAAAGTAGCCAAAAAATACTTAAGTAAAGTAACGAAGTCCATTTACTCAAGTACTTTACACCACTGACTAGAAGACGGGCTTTAGTTGCCATTTACTGATCGCTGATTGGCTCCTCTTCTGTACTAGAAGGCGGGGCTTCATTCGCCATATTGACAGTTACACTTGTCCTCATTCAAAAGTAAACGAGTGAGATGTTGTCCTCATGGCCACCAGAGATTTGAGAAAGCACATTATGTAAATTAGGTCGTATTTACTTTTTTAATTTAAAAAGTTAAAAAAGTACGGGGAATCGCATTAAAACATTACCTTTAAAGCCACAAAACATCTTTTGTGTGTACTTTCTGAATGAATCCACAGTTTTAAACAGTCCAGACAGCGGTTTACTTTGCTGAATGATTCAGTTGTTTGAACGAATCTCACTCATTAGACATTACTACCACCTACTGGAAGTTTTAGATTCTTATTTTGAGGATTCTTTTTATTTTTAAAAATCATATTTTTTTCATATTAAAATGCAGTAAAGTACAATAAACTTTATTTTTTTAAATAAATGGATAGTTCACACACAAAATAATTTTGTCATTATTTACACACTTTTGTGTCATTTAAATCTGTATGAATTTCTTTGTATTGTCGATTATTTTTGTAAGCGTTTATTTGCTAACTTCTTTTCACATTTAACACAATGATGAGTCAATTTTATAACATGAAAAATGTAATTTTCTCAATAATTTGCATTAAGTCAATTCACAATAACCAATAATAACTTTTAATTCAGGGGTGTCTAAACTCTGTCCTGAAAGGCCGGTGTCCTGGAAAGTTAACCCAACCCAATCAAACACACCTGAACCAGCTAATCAACCTCTTACTATATATACCTGAAACTTCCTGGTAGGTGTGTTGATGCAAGTTGGAGCTAAATTCAGCAGGACATTGGCCCACCAGAAGTGAGTTTTTGTGCGCAGGACACCCGTTTTAAATGGTCACTTATTTTTATTTTTCCCCAGGGCCGTAAGTACATGTTTGATAAAATTATACAGTGACAGTGGCACAGTGGGTAGCGCTTTTGCCTCACAGCAAGAAGGCTGCTGGTTAGAGCCCCAGCTGCGTCAGTTGGCATTTCTGTGTGGAGTTTGCATGTTCTCCCTGTGTTCGCGTGGGTTTCCCTCGGGGGCCCTGGTTTCCCCCAGAAGTTCAAAGACATGCACCATAGGTGAATTGAATAAGCTAAATTGGCCGTAGTGTATGTGTGGTTGTGAATGCAAAAGTGTATGGGTGTTTCCCAGTGCTTATGCTGGATATATGCTGAATAGGTTGGCGGTTCATTCCACTGTGGCAACCCCTGATTAATAAAGGGACTAAGCTGAAATGAATTAATAAATGAAATTATACATTAATTTCAATCATGTTCTTTAGTGAAAGACTCACCCATTTCAAGACATTGACAAGTGTTTTTTTTATATTAAAAAAATATTTAAATTAAAATAATAAATATTTTACCTAAAAAAGTGTAATTCTTAGTGTATGCAAGATTTATTCTTTGTGTGTGTGTGTGTGTGTGTGTGTGTGTGTGTGTGTGTGTGTGTGTTATATACTGTATATGCCAGAGAAGAGCTAACAGTAGCTTGCATTTGTCCATCTGTAACTCCATATAAGCAAAGGCCAATCTTCTCCTGTTCAGAATCAGGTGGTTTGTCTTGGTCTGGCATCTCAGCTGAGACCTGTCCACTATGGGTGACCCTACCGGTAGCTGTGAAGTACCAGTGGCGTAGCTCTCAACATCACTGATGCGCACAAGCCCTCACAGCACGTCAAGCTACAAACCATGTGAGGGACCCTAGCCTACCCTACCCTAACCCAACAGCAACACTAACAACCCCAACAACCTAACAACTAATGTGTCAAAAACCACTCAGAGGAGACCAGCAACACGCAAGAAACCGCCTAGAAAACCTTGCTAAACGCATGTCAACATACAGCAAACTATCCGATTGAACCCAAACAACCCAAAAGCCGAATATCAGCAGCACTGACAATCACCAAAACATCCAGCAATGTGATAAAACTTGAATGAAAAGTTAAATTTGATTTATTGCAAACTTATTCTATAACTATATACAATATATACAGTATGTACATACGGGCCCTTGATCCTCCACCTGGCACTATAAGATGACTCAGTGCCTGGGCTTCTTGCTTCGGGGCTCCATGGGCAGCGGCTCTTTGCTGACGTCCACCATGATTTGAGGAGCGACGCTAGAGTTGGACCTGCTCTCCGGGATTAGCACACGTCCATCAGGCTGCTCGGTCTCCAGCAGTGCAGGCCTGTCCAGCTTCTCCCACAGCCGCTGCTTTATCTCCAGGCCCTGCCTGGGGTTGTATCGACCACCACGCTTCTTCATGGTGGAGGCCATCACACTGCGGTAGATGTGCTGATAGTCCTGCACATTCCGGCCGTGGATGGAGAGCGGCTCATCCTGAGGACACTCACCCACTGAGGAGACTGAGGCTGCGGGACGGAGGACAGGAAGGACAGCCGCGTTCCTCAGGTGTCGCTCCTCCATTGAAGTGTCCGACATGCAGCTGTTGGTGTTCGGCCTGGCCGCCGCTGCGGGCTCCTCAACGGAACAGACACGCTCCAGCAAGAAGTCCTTCAGGTGAGCAGGGAGAGCTCTGGTCCTTCTTGAGCGCCGCAGCATCATCACGAACAACTTCAAAACAACTTCCAAAGTAGACAAGATGAAAGTTAGCCAACGGGAGATTTGTTCAGTTTTGTGGCGCGATGATCAGGATTGATACCTTTATAGACAGTTGTGAGGATTTGTAAACTAACTCAAGTTGCCGTGGTGACAAAATGACGGGCGTCATTTAAATGTAAACAATAATTGATATCAGCGTTAAGTCATTTAGAGCAGCGCGAGCTGTATTGTGCAGCTTTTGTTAAATGGTAATACAGAAAGCATCTTAATAATTATTAGGTATAATAATAGAGGGGCAATTTGCCTAAATAAATATTGTCCGCGTTTTTCTTTATTATGATATTTTTACTTTTGAACTTGAAAATCGTCACACGTTTCATACATTTAAACAAAACAGTTTTATTGAACAGATTATGCCCATAAAATATGAGTTTGGTCACCAAACATCTTTAGGAATCATAATATATTTAAATTCTAATTAGTTGCACAAAAATATATAAAGATTAAAATAAAATGTATTTTTTTATGTTTCTCTTGATTTTTCCTCTTTATAAATTTTATTAAATTGTCCTGTACTGTCCAGTGCTGTACTCACATTATAATAGTGCATAATGGTATATTATTTATACAGTAGTTATTGTAGTTTTCTTTTTAAGATTTATTTTTGGGCTTTTTGCCTTTATTAGATAGGACAGTATTGAGACAGGAAGTGAAGTTGGAGAGAGAGAGAGCTGTAGGGTAGGGAAATGTCCTTGAGCCGGGTTTCGAACTCAGAACGCCCTGACGTGCTACTGCACCATATGTCGGCGCGCTAACCACTAGGCTATTGCGCCGACTTATTGCAGTTTTCTAAAATTAATCAGTATTCTTAACTGTTATTAAAAATAGAAAGCATATCAATTCTTCAGATACATGTATTTTATTGTTTTGGCAGCAAACAAATATACAACAGAACATGTACAACAAAATTAAAGAAATCAGCAGATATAAATACATTTCCTATTTACAATGAAACAAAAAGGCAACACCTGCAGGGTATAGCACAGGTGTCAAACATTTAAATATCATCTTACACATATTACTGGGGGCCACAGCTCTGCACAGTTTAGCTTTAACCCTAATTAACCTGATCAAACTAATCGAGTTCTTCAGGCTTGTTAGAAATCTACAGGTTAAGTGTGTTGAAGTAGGGTGGGAACTAAACTCTGCTGGGCTGCAGCCCTCCATGAAGGAACTGAGTTTGACACCCACGGTATAGGATATATTCAAAGCAACTGCCAGCATTTATCGAAATCACATATGCAACAATACAAAACTACTTCATTTGAAGTTTTCCAGTCAAATTCATTGAACCTCTTCAAATATGCATGTAAGTGCTGTTTAACGGAGAGATTTTTTTAAACACATTTTTACTAGTTATTTTGCAAGATAGTATTCAGTTTAAAGTTCAATTTAAAGGCTTAACTAGGCAAGTCAGGTTAATTATATAAAAAGTAAACAAACTTATAAGAAATACTGTGACAATTTTTTGCTGTTAAAAAGAACTTAAAATATACTGTATTTGAAAAAGAATAAAAAATTTCAAAGGAGGGTGAATAAATTTGCCTTCAAATATATCTCGTCTATATATAATACTTACCTTTAAATAAGCTCTAATGTGACATTAATTGACCCCTGACAAGATTAAAAGCATAAAAGGAACCAAAAAAAACACAGAGAAAGCTGCAGTGAAACCCAACATCATCAATGCAATTAGTCAATCTCCCCTCATTGCTGACCATCCACATAACAAAACTGAACAGCAGTTTTTTTAAAGTTATATAAAAAATAATATATATACAATAAGCATGTCAAAAGTCAAAATAACACACACATACTCGAGATGTGGTTAGAAACAAGTTTGTTAAAACAAAAAACAAAAAAAACAAAAGCACACCAATCTTTATATAAATGCAAAAACAGAAAAAGTCAGCAACACCAAGGATCCAAATATCTTTTATTTTTTTACTTAAAAAAGTTCAAGACAACAAACTTTTTTTACTCTCCCTAATATGAATTCACGGGTGGAAACAGCTCTTAAAAATTCTTAGCAACAAATTCACAACCTTGGACCTGACTGGAGGTTTGCGTATGGATGGCTATATGTTTCATCTTTTTGTGATTCCCTGTGATGATTTTAGTGCAAAGTTACCTAACTGAGGAGATTATAATTGAGTGATCTTAATCTGCATAAAAACTGCTTAGTTGCCAAAAAGGCAGATTACGCTTTTTGCATCTACAGTTGAAGTCAGAATTATTAGCCCCCCTGAATTATTAGCCCCCCATTTTTTTTTTTTTTTTTTACAATTTCTGTTTAACAGAGAGAAGATTTTTTTCAACACATTTCTAAACATAATAGTTTTAATAACTCATTTCTAATAACTGATTTATTTTATCTTTGCCATGATGACAGTAAATAATATTTTACTAGATATTTTTCAAGACTCTTCTATACAGCTTAAAGTGACATTTAAAGGCTTAACTAGGTTAATTAGGTTAACTAGACAGGTTAGGGTAATTAGGCAAGTTATTGTATAATGATGGTTTGTTCTGTATACTATCGAAAAAAAATATATAGCTAAAAGGGGCTAATAATTTTGACCTTAAAATGGGTTTTAAAAAAATTAAAAACTGCTTTTATTCTAGCCAAAATAAAACAAATAAGAATCTAGAAGAAAAAGTATTATAATATATATTAATAAATGTTGTAACTCTGTTAAATATAATTTAGGAAATATTTTAAAAAGAAAAATTCAAAGGGGGGCTAATAATTCTGATTTCAACTGTATACATTATGGCAAATCCAATAAAGATGAGTTGTCCAATTAATACATATACTTAAATGAAAGTAATGTAAAATGTTGTGAGGAGATGCTAACTAACAATGTAGCTTTTAAGTACAAAGTTCAAAATGACAACAATTTAATTAAATACACAAACATTATTTCAGAAACCCTCAAAAATATTTGAACACATTTTACTTACTTGTTGTATTCTTATTTAAGGCTTAAAACATACCAGACTCTGCATCTGAATTGATACAGAGAATGGAGCACACTCGGAAGTAAACAAAAACACCTGCCTCCATTAAAGGACCAACACATTTGTTTAGAATAAGACAGACAGCCTGTGTATGTGCGTGTTAATGCCTAAATCATTGTATTCTGTCTTAAAATAAATGCAACTCTCTATAGCAATAGCAACATCAGAGTAGATGGGACAGTAATTTACCATTTATTGTCACAATTGCTACCTGTAATGGTACATAAAGTAAACTACTGTGATTTATTCTTTGCAATACACAATTTCATACAAATCTGTACTTGTTTTACAGTAAAATACTGTTTACATTTATTACAGCAAAACGCTGGCTATTTTAGTTAATTACCTCATAATCTACAGCAAGGGTTAACAGTGTAACTAACATCAAAAAATAAAAATATCCTCTGACAAATGCACCAAATAAGTTCAAATATTGTGTTTTGAAAAAAGGATACGGAAACACTAAACTTAAACTTCATCTTGCTTCATTAAAGTCCAGATCACTTAACGCTGTCTGTAGCTCTTAAGAGTTGTTTGTTCAGGCTCAATTACGAGATGCTTTTTTATTAATTACGTGTATATGCTATTTTTATATCCTTACAATGACGTGCCTCTGCTGTAGGCTACTTGACTTTTTGGTGTGGTAAAATCTAATTAATTTAGTCTCATAACTTTTAACTTGTAATATTAAGTGTCAAGGATAACTAGAATTTTCTAAGTAAATATTTAATATTTACACATTTTCTTCATGTAATAAATGAAACGAGTGGAAAGAGTTAAATATTAATATTCATTTACTTGTAATATTTAAATATTTTCTAATCGTTGCAAGCTTAGTAATATTAAGTTAAATTTAATAATTGATATGTTGTAATGGATTTGTAGTTCCCAGAATTGCATGGGATTGCATTAAGAGTAGAATATTTTGAAAATAAAAGCATTCTTAGGTGTTTAAATTTAAGAGAAAGACTTGTTAGAGTTTAATCATCATTAGTTTGAAGATTAGGAAGAGTTTTGAGTAAGTGTTTTTAGTTTTGCGGATACCACCGTTCAGAAGAGTAGCACTCATGCTTTGGATCTTGGCATTTGTTCAACATTAATGTTTCATGCTTCACTCGAAGAGCCATAGGTATGCCAATGCTAATTTTGAGATCAGTAAGGATTTTTAAAGTAAATTTGCTCTTGGGTTAAATTTGCCTAAACTAAAGTGAAATAACTAATTCAAAGTAAGTGGAAATGTGTGCTTTAATTAGACAATTATGGCAGATGTACTAATTTGTAACTAACAAGATTTATTTAAATTATTTTAGAAAAAGCAGGTGTTCCTTTTGCTAAAACATGAACTTGACATTACTTGATTAATTTGAATATAGACTCAAAATTAAAGATAATCAATTAACTTTTACTTCATTAATTTAGGAGTGTTAGATTAAACATTATGTACATTTTACATGATATTGACAAGGTAATTGCATCTAATATAAGAACGTAAAATTTACTTGAAATTTGTTAGTGCAAATTGTTACGAGGATTTTAAAGTAAATCTTAAGAGTTATTTTTTTTCAGTGTGGTCAAGAAAACTAATTAATATATACATACGGTTAGCAGTGCTGGGTTGGCAGAGGGCTGGTATCCTAATGCTTTTTACCAGAAGATTTTATAAGGCATCAAGTAGGGCAGAAATGAACAAACCCAACAGGTCCGTTCTTTGCATTCCTGCGTTATCTGTCTGAAGGAAATAACCCACCATCACTTACTCTATAAAAATTAAAGTATATCATTTTAAACATTTTATAAAGTTCATTGGATTCAACTTTAAAAAAATTAAGGCAGTACCTAATTTATGATGAAGTACTTGTCATTACTGAGGTGTTTTCCTGTTTCTCCATATGGTCCATGCCAATCTGCCAAAGAGAAACATATCATGTCTTTAATTAATCTTAATACATATTTTGAAAACTAACTCCATTGTTCATTCTGTTCAATTAGTTCTACAGTACCTGCCTGCTGAGCTCCAGGTCTTCAAGAACATCTCCACTGTTCCTGTTGTGAGTCTACTCAAATCAGTTAAGTTTGGTCTCCCTCTGGTGGACTTTCACTTTCTGAACACTGCAATCAAACTACCCTCAATCTCGACTCTCAATGTGTCATTAATGAGCTTTATGGACTAGGCCTATGCATAATCCATTTGATGACATCCCGTTTAATTTACATAAATCCAAAAATATTTATCGTATTACTGACAAACAATCCAAGCCATTAAAGGGATTCACCCCAAATTCTAAACTTATTCACTATTTACTCACCCTCAAGTTATTATAACGTTTTATGGGTTTTTTTTTTTCAGCTGTACTCAAAAGAAGACATTTTGCAGAATGCTAGTAACCTCCATAGTCAGAAAAACACAAGGAAGTCAATATGTTTACCGGCTTCCAGCTTTCTTCAAAAAGGTTCAACACAAGTGAAGTGAAATGACAGAATGTTCCTTTTTGGGTGAACTATCCCTTTAAAAACCCCAGACAAGCCCAACAGACCAGAAATGAAGACAAAAGCACACAGAACTAAAGCAATGTTTGCAACATTTTGCACTTTAATATCTGTTTTCTTCAAAACAAACAACTAATTTCTTACACATTTGTACACTATGTATATAAGAAATCAAAAAAGAAAATTTAATCGCGTAAAGAAAGGATACATGTAGAAAAGTATTAAAAGTTTTTGGATGTCTCAACAAAATGAGAGTAGCTGCTTTTTGTTACCGTGAATGTTAAATTTGAATGGACATGATCAAATAGAAGGAGCTGAGAAGCAAACCGGCAAAAAGTGGACACACACACACACACACGCATAGCAGAACCATGTTTTTGTAGACCACACTGTTCGCCCCATTTTAATGGAATCTACAGAGAGCTACAAAATAAATAGTCAAACTTCTCATATTTATTATGCTTCCATGAAATATCTACCTCTCATTTAATAGTCGAATTATGTACGTTTATACCTGGAAGACCATCTCAGCACTTGGATAAAAACAAATTGCAATCATTCCCAGCACGCACGAAACAAAAAGACTAACAGGCTAACACAAGAAAATGCTATTACTTTGATTTAAGAATGCTTTTTAGGGCATTTATTATTCAAAATGTAGAAAGAAAAAGCAAAAACGGATAAATGGAAACCAATTTATGAATCACACCTCAGCAGAAAGTGAGAGGGCGGGTAAAAATAAAAACAAAGTAAAATTACTTGACACTTTGGTGTTGTCTAAATATGCCAACTTGCTCTGCAATGACACCGTCCCACCTGTGTCTATCCCAGAATCCCACCTGAACAGAGGGTTTCAGTGCTTCAATGATGGCCACATACAATTTGTACATTTTTTTCCATGAACAAAGTGTACACAAATGCAACATCACAGTACGAAGGTTACATCACATATTCCCTGCAAACTAAATCATGACTCAAACGGCCCTTTGGAAAGCATCCCGGGTGCAAATGTGGGATTATTTTACACAAAATAAACGGAGATAACAGTGCCTTCCTACTATTAGTTCTGCCATGTGCAAAAAACAACAACAAATCGATCGTGTGGAAAACGCCTAATAACCCTGTCTGTCAATGGCTCAGTCAGAACGCTAGACAACAGATGTCAAGAAAAGCAGCTCGACGGTACAATTTCATCTATGTGCATGTTGGGCGGACAGAGAGAATTTCGAGTCGGGAGCGAAGAATGAACTTCAGAGAGACAAAAAGCAAAAATATAAAAGGTTATGTGAGTGAATGTCACTCAGTTTGGCTCTCAGAAATTATTCATATAACTCTTAAAATCATATTACGATACTAAGTCTATTGAGAAGGGAGATAACAGCAAACCACTGTTCTGTTTTCAAAGTAATAACTCTTGGAAAAAGCAGCGAACATCATACAATCCCCTATTTTCCTCCAATCGTAAAGCCAGAAGCTCCCACAAGACTTCTAGTAGGCAGAAAAGCGCCACCTTGGCATGATCTGCTCGATTTGGCAGAATAAAGGGAGAAACAAAGACTCCCCCCTTTTTAACGTCAAGTCCAAACCTCGAACCAAGATAGGGAAAGACACTCAATCTACACAGCAAATATACATTTTTTTTTTATATTTGTAAAGATAAATATCTTTTAAAAATGATGCAAACACATGCCACTCTTACTCTTTAAACTTCCATGCATATGCATTATTTACAAATTGAAAAATACCGATTTTGTCGTCTTTTTTTTTGGTGTTTTCTTTTTTTTTTCTTCACGAAGCCAAAAAGAAGCCTTCTTAACAATCAACCAATCAACATTCAGCAACCCAAACAACACAGATCTTGCCAGACATGATCAAAATTATTAAAGCCATTTTTGGAGGAGAAAAAAACCCAAAGTCCATTTTCCACACACATACGCACGCACACAAAACAAACAAAAAGAAGTGTATATAAAATAAATTCAAACAGAACACGTCCACAAACGTAACTGAGAAGGAGGGGAACGGTTTTTCCGAGGAGGGGGAAGATCTTACGATGCAAGCAAAAGGAAGAGATTTTTGCCTTTTTGTTGGATTTCTCAGTCTTGCGCTGCTGACAATACTGTTGAGCATGTAATATTTTATTTTGTAATATTCTAATTTAAATATAATTTCTGCTGTTCTGGGGAAGTGATGCAACGCGGGGCGGTTTGGCCAGACAGGAGGCAGCTGGTCAGGGCTGCTCTGGTCATTGCATCAGTGCTCTAGTGGCTGGAGCTTCTCTCCGAGAGTCTGTGGTGCGGAGATCAATCTCAATCCTCGATGTACTCCCACAGGTCTTTGTCATAGCCTTCGTGTACGTGCTGCAGCAGGACTCTCCGTCTGCTCTCACAGTATCTGAACACAGAAGCGGCATGGTGTTGGGATTGTCAGAAACAAAGAGATAAATTCACAAAGTTTCTGTAGTGTGTGGGGTACAGATTGGCAAAACAACAAAAGTCATTTCTGAATCACACATACACATTTAAGAAAATGATAGTTGGGTTTTCAGAATGGGGTCTAGGAACTCCAGTAAAGTCAGGAGTGCAGTTTTTGTGTATGTAACAGTACATATAGTAAAAAATAATAATAATTTGTGCGTCAAAAACAAGTTGGAAATTGAAAGATTAAGAACGTAATTAAGGATGCACTTATATAGACATTAGGGCTGCACGATATTGGAAAAAAATTGACATTGCAATATATATCGCTGAAAAAACAAATATTGCAATATGAAATATACAGTTGAAGTGAGAATTATTAAACCCCCTGAATTATTAGCCCCCCTGTTTATTTTTTCCCCCAATTTCTGTTTAAGAAAGAAAATTTTCAACACATTTCTAAACATAATAGTTTTAATAACTCATTTCTAATAACTGATTTATTTTATCTTTGCCATGATGACAGTAAATAATATTTTACTAGATATTTTTCAAGACACTTCTATACAGCTTAAAGTGACATTTAAAGGCTTAATCAGGTTAACTAGGCAGGTTAGGGTAATTAGGCAAGTTATTGTATAATGATGGTTTGTTCTGTTGACTATTGAAAAATATATAGTTTAAAGGGGCTAATAATTTTGACCTTAAAATGGCTTTTAAAAAAAAATTAAAACTGCTTTTATTCTAGCCAAAATAAAACAAATAAGACTTTCTCCAAAAGAAAAAATATTATCTGACATACTGTGAAAATTTCCTTTCTCTGTTAAACATCATTTGGCAAATATTTAAAAAAGGAAAAAAATTTCAAAAGGGGGCTAATGATTCTGACTTCAACTGTACTTCGCTAAATCGATTGAATAACTCTTTTTGTGAACAATTTATTATTTTCAAATATTTGGGGTGATTTTATAGGGGAGTGCATCTGCATAAATGATTATAAATTTACTTTAATGCACATTTTTATATTTGATGTTTGATGTAATCTCAACTGAAACACCAGGAGAGGGCGTGACATACAGTAGCTCTGCCCCTTAAAAAAAGTCAATATTTTATTTTTATCAAGGCTCTAAATTTTAAATGAACTCTAAACTAGATTTTTAGTGGTTAAACAAATTATAAAAAATATAAGAAAAAAAAGCTTTGTATTATAGTTGTCTGGTTAATCTTAACAGCAGTTGGATACAAATATTTAAAAATATAACATAAAATGATACTTGGTAGTCTTCACTGTAAAAATGTATGTTTGTTAAAGCTACAAATGCTATTGTTTCTTGCGCTTGAATGCTTTAAACTCACTTCATGTGAAAATGCAATTAATAAACTTTAAATGGGTAAACTTTGTTTTTAATCTACTACAAGCTCCTGGTCAACAATAGTTCATATTTGACATTCAGATCCTTCAATGTGACTATTACGAATGCGAACATTGTGATAACGATGGTGAAACAATACATTGTGCAGCCCTAATAGACATTTATCAGTTATATCACGATAATGGTTTCCTCATATTTGGAAGCCAATAACCGATGTAGTGAAAAAAAAATAGCATATACTTTTCTGAAGGGTGTGCAACAGGTCAAATCATGTGGAAGAAAATGGTCAAAACCATCATGGCCAGTGTAATAAATACATAATTCATCAGTCAAAAAAAAAAAAAAATCCTTACCAGGCTCTTAATGCAATTTAAAGGGTCACGAAACACCAAAACACATTTTTTGAGCTGTTGACAGTCATATATGTGTCCCACGCTGCTATAAACACTATTAGGACACATATATTGCACTAAAAAGTGAAAATTGGTTGTTTTTGCGTTATTTTGAGCAAATTCGTTCTTCCGGTTTAAAACGAATTTTTGAAGCTACGTCACGGCCATGAGATACTTAGGTGTAAATCCAGCAGTACAGTGGCTGTCTGTCTTTTCTAGGGCGTTCTGACGTATCTGAGTGCGCAGTATTAATTCATGAGAAGACGTGCTTCAAACCAATCAGCGCGCTCTATTGTGTATGACGCGAAACTTCATTAATATGCATGATAGCTCCGGAGACTGTTTACCAGTTTACAGCGTTCAGACGGCAGAGAGACGCCACGTTGTGTTGCCAAAACAAGTGAAAGTACAAGAATTTTAAGACAAGAGTCGTAGGTGTTATTAGTGTGTTGCAACGAAGGTTTTGTTTTCATTTTCCCTTTATGGGAGAGCAGCTGGACTCACGTGTGGATTACAGTGCACGCGACACGCGACAGAAACGCGTTTGTAAGGAACATTTTTACCCGAGAGCTTTTTCTCATCTGGAAATGGTGAAATCCGGATTTGCCGCTCGTCTACTTTTAATAAAAAGACACAGCTCCAGTTTGATTGTCTGTCTACAGATTTGGTAAGTGTTTACAGTGCAGTGCCCTTTGTTTAAATGCTGCTCTCCGAGTGTAAACATGTAAACACAAACTATTTCCGTCGTGCAGGATTTTCGCCGCATTTTGTGACAGGATAGTCTATACACACACGGCTTTCTGACGCTACCTACCGAGTACATAAGTTACAGAGAAATGCGGAGGATTTTTTTCTCTTATTCGCCGTAACAAATCAGCCTCTGTGTGTTTGTTTTTCCTGTCAAACTTAGCGCGTCCCTTCTATGCAAAATCTTATCCTCTTTCCCTCCCCCGACACTCCCACACTCCCAGAGCTGGACACGCCCAACTTTCCTGACTTTTTTCAAAACAGAGTTGTGAAAACACCCTGCTGAGACAGGGGGTTTCGTGACCCTTTAAGCATTCACTAGCCAATACAGTTATAGCTGTTACAGTGTAACTGTGTATTTAGTTCAGTTTGATATAAAAACTTCAACTGAAATCTTTGAACCTGTGAGATCTGAACTGACAAATCTGAAATTTTAGCTCAAATTTTACTCATGTCAATAAGTTTTTTCCAGATTTTTGATGATTTCAAGTTTATAGGCTCTTGCAGTTTTTAAAATCTTTTAATTTTAAATGTTTTCACACAACTTTTTAATATTTTATTATTATTTATTTCTATCAATACTGAGTTTATATCTCACATCTCTTCATTCTTTTCTCAAAATAATTTCTGAAGTTAAATTTGTGGACAGTGCTGTCAAACAATTAGTCACATCAAAATGTTTGTATTAACATAATATACAGCTGAAGTCAGAATTATTAGCCCCCCTGTTTATTTTGTTTTCTAATTTCTGTTTAACGGAGAGAAGATTTTTTTCAACACATTTCTAAACATAATAGTTTTAATAACTCATTTCTAATAACTGATTTACTTTATTTTTGCTATGATGACAGTAAATAATATTTTACTAGATATTTTTCAAGACACTGCAAGGTTTCCGCTACATTCATTCATTCGTGGCGGGCCGCCACGCCAAAATCCATCCCGCCACGGCTACATTACAGCTTCTGTTTTTTATAGCGGATTATAATCGCACCAAAACATATTAGAGGTAAACAGCGCAAACTTTTCTGTAACCGTAGTAGTGCTGTGCGCTATTTGTTCAAGGTGACATGCTGACTGACTGACTGACTCTCTGACAGACTGACTGACAGGAGCGTGAGTCTAGCAAACACCGCGTAGCTTTCAGTTAAGATGAATACAGTTTCCATAAGTATACTTTATTGATAAAGGTCAATGGCTCTGCATACAATGACTTTATCTTGCTGGAGTTTATAGCTGTTTCATTTTACTTCAGGACGCGTTGATGTCGGAAAACGCACAAAAACACACTAAATCGCGCTTCAGCAGCGCACGAGAAGATCTGCACTTGAACGTGTAAATTTGAGTGCATGCAAGAAGTTCTGTGCTCGAACAGGAAATCGGCGCGCAAGCAAAGAGATTCGCATGCTCGTATTACATGAATGCTATCTCGACTTGTTATACTGCGTGTAATATTTGTATTTGAAATAGTTGGCAGATCTGTGTAAAAAAAAAAGTCCTGCCGCCACTGCTGGAAAAAATCCTAGAGGAAACACTGCACTTCTATACAGCTTAAAATGACATTTAAAGGCTTAATTAGGTTAACTAGGCAGGTTAGGGTAATTAGGCAAGTTATTGTATAATGATGGTTTGTTCTGTAGACTATCGAAAAAAAATTTAGCTTAAAGGGGCTAATAATTTTGTCCTTAAAATGGTGTTTAACAAATTAAAAACTGCTTTTATTCTAGCCGAAATAAAACAAATAAGACTTTCTCCAGAAAATATTCTCCAGTATTTCTCCAGAAAATATTATCAGACATACTGTGAAAATTTCCTTGCCCTGTTAAACATAATTTGGGGAAAAAAAAAAAAAAAAAAAAAAGTATATACACATACAAAGTACACATTTATTATAAAAACACAAACTTTTATTTTGGATGCAATCAATCACAATTCATCTTAACAGAACTATGAGATTTAAAACCACAATTGCATGTTTATTACTCATAACTTTTTTAGTAAGTGATAATATTCTAACATCTATTAGAGATAAAAATAAAAAACCTAAATTCTCAGATGTTAATTCACAATTACGAGATATAAACAAACAAATCGAAGAATATCTCTGTTTATGTTCCTATGCATTTTGTTAGGAGTGGATCTTAAATCTCGGTTCTTCAAATGCAGACAAATGTTAGTGTTGCTCCATTTGTACACTTGCCTGTATTTGTCTTGTACTTTCTGCTTGATGTCCTGCAGGGAATCTTGGGAGATGTCTCGCTCCAGGTATCCAGATAGAACCTCTGTGGCATTTTCCAGATCTGCCTGGTTATTCTGGATGCAGACACAAAAAAAAACAAACATCTCACATTTTTTAAAGATTCAACAATAACAACTCAATAACAAAAGACAGTCGTTG
>LR812536.1:26187878-26245378 GCA_903798195.1 Danio kyathit | reverse complement strand
ATCAATATGCAATGAAAAACATCTGTGCATGAAAAGCAAGTCACCTCTCTCTCTGCCACCATGAGATCCCAATTCATTTCTCTTTAGTGGAGCATTCTTTAGCTTGAACAGTTACTCAGAATTATATTATAATATCTATATTTAAAAACAACATCACATATCTAAACATATTCAGCTTATAAAAATCTGATGTATAGTAATATGGTAGATCTGTGCATTAGGTCCTGAAATAAACCTGCTGTTGTCAGAATCATTAAAGTTAATCTAAACTAAAAATAAAAACACTCTTACTTGAGTTGCACTGGTTCAATAATTTATTACTTGCAATCATATTTAACATTTTGATATCCAATGTTTTTTGTATTATTGTTTTATAGCCCTTTGAGTTTGAGAAAAGCGCATAACAAATAAAATGTATTATTATTATTATTATTATTATTATTATTATTAACTGTCAGAAACATAAAAAACAACCAAAAACTATATTGTGGTTATTAACATAGCAATTAATATTAATACAAATGACTGATGCATTGTTTTAGAATCAAATCAATACTCTTTGAAATTGTGACACTTGTAAGTATTCACACCTCTAGTTCTATTCAAGTAGCTTTTTGTGATATCTGGCATCGCATCACTTCACTTGGAGCTTATATTAAATAAACACGAATCTGTGAGTTAAAGGTTTAGAACATAGACAAAGAATGGCCCTACTAGCTGAAAAAAGCATTAAACCAACCAAACAATAAAAATCCAGACTTACCACGCAGAACCATGTGGCTCCCAGGGGCCCAGACAGACCCAGCAAAACTCTGCTTTGCAGTTCTGGTTTCGGCACACCATATGGTTACAGCCCCCATCTTTCTCTATGGTGACGTGGCATTTCGGACATTCCTGCGACACAAACATTTGACCATTAATCTTCATTGAATGATAAAGGGAAATATCCACCACATTAAAGCGAGCTAAAACACTAACCTTTGTATTGGCTGCAATCCAGTTCGATGTCTCACTGTCATCGTCACATTTTTTAATCCATTTCCTTAACCACTGAGAAAAAAAAACAATTGAATAAATCAATCTACTGCAACAATTTGAGATACTAAAGGACTAAAGTAAAGTATTCATGACACAGAATATTACATCAAGATATAAGCAGAGAATCAACAGTGCTTATGAAGGGTTAAATGGTCTCTCAGTGGAAGATGATTGTAATCCCCATATGAGAAGGATAAGGGACTTGAAGCTTCCTTTGTTTTTGCCAAGACTACCCCCACAATAACAAGATGAGTCTCTGAAGAGCCTTTTAATGCTGAGAGCAGGAGAGGTGGCAGTCTGCTAGATTTCTTTGTTCAGACAGAGAACACTTGTGTTATCAAATCAACATGCTTTTTTAGTATAATTTCTATGCTAAAAACTTTTTTAATCAGTGCTGATGGCACTGAAATGGGGTATTCTACTAATAAAACAATACAAAAATGAGGTTGTGCACATTTTGGACTTGGCATTCAAAATAAATAAGAGTATTTATGGAAGAGTATGATACAGTTTTGTGTGACAGACATAACAACCAAAATAGTACTAAACAATGAAGACCACACATGGCACTGTTGACAATGAAATGTTATTAAAAAAAATTAAAAAAAATAAAATAAAAAAAATTCACACAAACCAAATGTATATTTATGTATAAAAACTAACCACAGTGTTGTGCAATTCTAGTTGTACTTGGAGATTTTAACCCTTGTGCATCCAGAAATGTTAGCCCTTTTCATTATTTTTGTGACCATTAAATGCAGTTAATAGAAACAGCTGAAGGGTTAAACACAACATGGCCTCAACATACCTTACACTTCACTGGATCGTGCCAATTCTCTCCACAGTTGAAGCTGCAAAATAATTAAAAGCCCATCAGCTTTATGAATTTAAACATTTCACACATTTATATAAACTTTATGTTTATCATTCTAAATATGAAAAATGACATGGAAAAAAAAACATGCACAATGACTAGTGACTCTGACGCTAATGATTCTTTGCTTCCCAAATGAACAGGTAGCTGTAATGCCTGGATCAGATTACCGCTGGTGTTAAGGGAATGTGTCTCATGAGTTCTAGTGTTACTGGGTGGATCAGGCCTTCCCTGAGCTGGTGGAAGCCCTAAACCTGATCTGAGGTCAGAAGCATCTGATCTCATTAGCGGTTCAGTGTCTTACCAAAACTGCCGTCCACACTTGCATCTTACAGGTTTGGCATCTGGGTACTGTACTTTGACAACATGATGACAGTCTGGTGCTGGACACCATTTTAACAGTCGGTTACACTGCAGAAGAACAGATCAGATTTATCAGAACTGAATGCTTTCATATCTGAAGATTCGTGTCATAGAATGTTATTCCATAAATGTTTTGAGTAATTAAAATCAAGGAGATTATCGATTAACAAACCTTAAACAAGGAACAATACACTTTTTTTTGGAAATAGACTCATTTTACAAGTCCCCTAAAAAGTTAAACACTTGAGTTTTACCATTTTATTTAATCCTTTCAGCTGATTTTTGGCGGTAGCATATTTAGCTTAGCTTAGCATAAATCATTGAATTGGACTAGACCGATAGAATCTCGCTCAAAAAGTTTGGATTATTTTCCTATTTAAAGCTTGATACGTCTGTAGTTCCGTTGTGTGCTAAGACTGAATTTTTTGAGCAAGATGCTAATGGTCTAATCCGATTCAATGATTTATGCTAAGCTAAGCTAAGCTAAAAGTGCCCCTGCAAGACCAGGAGATCAACTGAATGGATTTAAAAATAAATAAATAAAACGCAACTGTTTAACACTAAAATGAGTTTTAAAATGAGCCTATTAACAAAGAGTGTATTCATTTTCAATAAACACAAGAGTACACTATGCAATAATATCATGAAATGAAGTCTTACCTCTACAAAACTATTGGTTATTAAATGCTGGTACTTCAACTTCACTTTTGAATCTGTAATCAGTCTCCTGTGGGGAAAAAAAGGATTTAATAATCATATAAAAGTTTAGGATTTAATAATCATCCAAATACAAATCACATACATTTCTAAATTCGCTATTTATTTATTTTAAGCTACGAGTGCATAAAAAGGAACAGACCCTGTACCTGCATCACAAAAGCAGCAGGGAGATCAAATGTAGGTTAAGACAGCTGTGCGAATTCAAAATAATCTAACTGAATCGACAGGAGGTGCCGTGTTGTGACTCACACCTCCAGCAAGACAGTAAAAGCGTGTCCTACTTCTGAGTCTGACTAGGAATAAACTACAACACATCTAGGATAATCATAATATACTTCAGCACACACCATTTTATAGCGGAGCTAAGAATGATTTAAATTAGGCTTTCATATATCAATGGTAATGTGAGAATGAGACAAACTATTCTTAGAAAAATACTAAAAGTAAGATTGCTTGTATAACCAAGTTGCATACAGAAAATTTGTGTTATATACAATGTTATCAAAATGGTCGCAGAAAGAGAGTGGAATTCCTTTTACTTGAAGGGTCCATAGTATAAAAATCTGAATATAGACCATTTCAATGTGGTCATGTCATTGGCCCATGAACATTTCCTGCTTGTTATCAAACTATTTCATAACCGTAACAAGAGGCAATTCAATCATAACTTAATGTTAAAACAGCTATCATAACATTATTTATCAATATGTGGCTCTTTTTGGATTCTCAGAAGCTACAGAAATTAAAAATTTAAAACAGGAAATGCATTGAGACCATTGTTTTTGTTAACATCCCTCAAAATGGTATATACCCAAGCATAGTTCCACTGGCCGGAGTGTTTTCTAGTAAGATAAAAACAATAATAGTTTCCCCCTTATTTTGAAGCTGTCTAAGCTTGTTTCATAATTACTATGTATGTGGGACTCTTATTTTGAATATGGGACCAGCTTTAAGGAAGAGCAAGTAGTTCTGTTCTGTTTAAAAGTATATTTTGTTAGTTTAACACGTCTATATTGTGAAATTTGCTGCATATGATTGTAATGAGACAACAAACACATGTAAACTGCTTAATTTAAGTTTTTTATGCACGTTTGTGGATCGTTTATGATTTTTCTGGAGTGTAAAGATGCCAACAAACTTAAACTCATCTGTTTATACATGTTGATATTAATTCCTGCCAGTGTTTTCATATGTTAAATACATCTCTGACGGCCCCTTTTGTTTGGGTGAGATTATAATTTAGCATATTTTTCAACTCAACAGAGACAGCTCATTCTCTCCTCATAGTTAAAATAAATCTCTCTATCACTTCAGTTGAGAAGATTATTTATCACGTATTATTTGTCATTTAACAAGCAATCTACTGAAATTATTTTTAACACTGAAGTATGATTATACATATGTACATAACTGTCTGTGTGTGTGTGTGTACACGTGTTTTCGTGACATATCAGGACACAAATCTGTATAATGACATAGGTATGACACGGGTATTACAAAAAGGTAAAATATGAGGACATTGCTGACGTCCTCATTTCTCAAAAAGCTTATAAATCACACAGAATGAAAGCTGTACACAGTCTCCTGTGATGGTTGCATTTAGGGGTAGGGTGGGGTTAGGGCAATACAATGTACAGTTTGGACAGTATAAAATGAATGGAAGCCTATGTAATGTACCCACTTTTCACAAAAACAAATGTGTGTGTGTGTGTGGCACTGACATGAGTTGCAACATCAGAGTAGAGCTGCACGATTCTGGCTAAAATGAGAATCGCGATTTTTTAGATTAAAATAAAGATCACGATTTTCTCACGATTCTATAGGTGTAAATCAAAGGTTAATGCAAAGTCAAGTGATGACATCGGAACACAACCATTAATAAATCTGAAGTTGAATTATGTTTGAGACACATGCTTGCAATCTGTCACTGACAACATTATTAGACCATTTTTTTACTGGTAAAATCAGACATCTGTCATTATCAGATTCCCTCTTGCATTATATTCAACTTTATACAGGCTAGAGTAGTTATACTGACACTGTTAAACATTTATTCTCATGCACAAGACTTTGTGTTCGCTATGAAAGGAAAACATATTAAATGCTTGTCGTAATCATAACTCTAAAATGCGATATGATCATTTAAATGATGTGCGCGTGCTTTAGGTTTCATTTTCACTGCTAAACGTGGTTCATACTTCCGCGTGGCTCCCAAACGATCACTCTACCACAAACTGTATGTTATATACAACTTTATTACCTGTTATTCACACCCTATGCAGGTTCTGTTTACTTAAGTATACTTCATTCACAGGTGCGCGACTGCCCTCTCTGTGGTAACAGCTCACGACACGGTCAGCTCATGTCACGTGTGATTTCGCGGCCGTGAATACATCATTACATTAAGACAGAAATGACATTTTTGGGTGATTTATACCTTATATATACAATATGTGACACTTTCAACACTATTTGGAGGTGTTTATGTTGCTAAGCTACGTTTGTGATACAATGTGCAGCCGCCTTTCTTCTCTCCTGAACTTGAAAATATGATTGGCAAAATCGTAGAAATGCTGGATTAAGATCGTCTAGGGGGTCGAATCGAGATCTTTTAACGATTAATCGTGCAGCTCTACATCAGAGTAGAGCTCTTTAATATTCACAACCTTTCCAAATAAGGTCAAAAGCAAGCATATCATATTAGAACCTGTAAATTGACCAGTAAAACTGTTTCTGTTTCCGTTTAGATAAAGAACCATTTAACATTTTGTTTCAATGCATTGTATGGCACCTTTAAACCTTTCTAGAAATATGACTAATTTCTCGATCACTTACATTACGGTGTTGTCGTCCACCAGAATATCACAGCTATGAGCAGGACAAGAAATGGTCTAGTATGGAAACAAACAAGATTGTCTTACAATAGGTTAGAAATCAGACAAAATGTCAGATTACACATAGAACAAATCTACTAAAACCAGTGTGAATATCTCAACATTTAAACAAAACAGCTGCAGTATTTATACCAGAATCAGAATAACTGGCTCCATTCTCATGTATTTATGTGCTCTCCAATCAGAGTCTGTATCTAGCGGTAGTACGGCTGCAAGCATCAACTGTCAAAATGTTATAAATACAATTGGATACATTTACATGAAACAAACACTCTGAAGGACAATCTGTCAGAATGTAGTATGTGGGGTTTAAATAGAGTTTAAATAGAGAATAAATATGTTGCCTATTAATATACGTAATACTGTCTTGACAAAAAAAAGAAAAGAATTCATTTACAATTAGTTTTTTACTCAAGCATATATTCAATTGATTAAAAGTGATAGACATTTACAATCAAGATATAATAAACAATATAGAATTACAATGCAAGATAACTTATAAAGCAAATGTTTTCTATTTAAAGATTTTTTTTACAATTTTATTTTTTAAAAAACCAACATCAGTATTTTCAATTACTCTTTGATGCCCAAATCAACATATTAAAAAGATTTCTACAGGATCATGTGGCATTAAACTACAATAATTGATGATAAAAATACCACATTTTATTTTTAAATTAGGGATGTTGTGATCCTTTCAGACTTTGATATTAGTGCACGAACACCAAAAAAAACATCCACGCACATACACATACAGGTGCAATCAGAATTATTCAACCCCCTGATTTATTAGCGCCCCTGTTTAATTTTTTCCCCAATATCTGTTTAACGGAGAGATTTTTTTTTTCAACACATTTCTAAACATAATAGTTTTAATAATTCATCTCTAATAACTGATTTATTTTATCTTTGCCATGATGACAGTAAATAATATTTTACTAGATATTTTTCAAGACTCTTCTATACAGCTTAAAGTGACATTTAAAGGCTTAACAAGGTTAATTAGGTTAACTAGGCAGGTTAGGGTAATTAGGCAAGTTATTGTATAATGATGGTTTGCTCTGTATACTGTTGAAAAAATAACTAGCTTAAAGGGGCTAATAATTTTGACCTTAAAATGGGTTTTAAAAAATAAAAAACTGCTTTTATTCTAGCCAAAATAAAACAAATAAGACTTTCTCCAGAAGAAAAAATATTATCAGACATACTGTGAAAATTTCCTTGTTCTGTTAAACATAATTTGGGAAATATTTAAAAAAGAAAAAAAAAATTCAAAGGGGGTTCAATAATTCTGATTGCAACTGTACTTTAGTCAGTGCAGTAATAATGCCATTAGGGTGTTTACAAGCCCCTTTAATCATGTGACTAAAATTGGTGCACACTGCATATTTTAATACGATCATACTTTCTATGACTATGAGCTTAATCTCATCAATTTGATCAAAGTATTGTGTTTTTGTAAAGTTTAATTGCAATATTTCAAAATTCTCTACAGTTTTACAATAATTCTGCATGAAGCGTAATAAGAGAAGATATATATAAAGTTTGGCTTTGGACTTTAAAAATAAAATGACTTTGATCAGAACTTGTTTAAGTGGACATCTCCATAATAAAGCTTTGAATTAGCTTAACCTCCTAGGGCTTAATGGCCACATACGTGGACAGCACATTTGAGCTCTTATGTATTGTTTTATATTTTATTACAGACATACAGTGTCATCCTCCAACTGTTTTGCAGCATATGAAATGTCACAAACGCTATTTTAACTGTCCAAAATGGGCAAAAGATTTTGTTTTTACTGATAGTCAAAACACGTTTAAAAAATGTGTATGTGTTATTAATGCATTAAAAACAGTCTGTTGTAAAAAAATGCTGTGTTCAAGGCAGAAATAAAGAGTTTTTCATTCTATTACACAAAGGTGACTTTATTGTGTTTTATGGAAATTCAGACCACGAGTCCACATATATGGACATCATTTTTCTCTAAAAGTACATCATATCAAAAGATGATACTTAGGTTTTATTCTAATTAGGTTCCAATAAGCCCAAAAAGCAAAGAGAAATAAAAAAAATGCATGTAAAAAAACAGCTTGGGCCTTAAGAGGTTAATAATATTTTTTAATAATGCATATAAAGATGTGTTCATTATATAGTTGCCATGACACCAAGAATTTGTTCAGTGTTATCATGGCAGTCACATTTAAACTCTCCATGTCCAAAGAGCTGAAATATATACCTGTCCCATTCCTTCCTCTATGATTTTGGTGGTTAAGTAATCGCCCCAGCACTGCATGCAGAACTTGTGCCCACATTCCAGACCAGTGAAGTACTGCAAAAGAACAACCAACACCAAATCCACATTTAGGGCGAAAGACAAATTATAACACAAGCAAGTTCTGAGAACAACGTAAATGTCTATTTCAACAGACTCATGTCATTAAATAGCCTTGAAACGTAATGGTATTCTTTCAGGGTGGATCTTGCAACAGTGACTCAACAACTCAGTAACACAGAGGAATACAAATGACAAACTCTGCAACACGTCGAACTAAAAAAAAAAAAGCTATGAAACAAATCCTGACTAACAGCTATCAAGTGTTGTGTGTCCATGAAACACAATCAGCCTTGTTCTCTTCAACAGATCGATAGATTTGGCTCAGATTGGGATCTTACAAAGCAGTTCTGAACAGGTGACAGAAGAGTCAGCCGTGGTGATTATCTCCTGCTCTAACAAAGTGTTTCTTTGTCGTGTGTTTTATAGTTTCAGGCCCCCGGTACTAGACGCCTGGCGCTCTCTGTGAGGACAACAGACAACGCTGCAAGTACAAATCAGCTTAATATTTGCGGTAGGACTGACGCAAGCAGAGCATTGCTTACAACAACATCACAAGTAGTTTAACAGCACTGTGCAGACGGCCCTAATGGTATTTAGGGAACATCTCATGGGAACAGAGCAGTGGTCAGCTTTATGAAGCAACACATTAAGATTGAATTGGGAAATTGACATCGGGTCAGAATGAAAAGTCCCAATAAACTGATACATTATTACTTCAGCAATCATATTAAAGCTCTTAGTCAAGCCAAACTCTCAATATCAAACTGATAATTCGCCAGAGATGAAGTGAGCATGTGAGCCCAGCTGATCCTTTATTTCTGGCAGACAGGAACGTCCACCGGTTGCCGTTACAGTTAAATAGCTCACAGTCACGATTCAAAGCAATAAATAGAACAGTTTCCAAATCCCTGCTGCTTAATCCACAGTTTTCTTTCAGATAGTCTCTCGCGACAAAGCTGATCAAAACAATACATGCATGCATGCCACGCATAATCTATCCTTTCACTGACAGACACACAACATTTCTCAAGATTCCCCTGCAAATCCAAAGAGCCGTCTGTTTCTCTCCTCGGCTGCTTTGAACACAATTTGAGTAATCCAGTGAAGAGATTACTGGCCAAAAGAGCTCATTAGAAATCCTTCTTGTCGGCTGAGACACTGTGTGGAACGCAGAGCGTCAAGCACAAAAACACAGATATGTCCAAATAACACTGCATACCACCTTCACATTTTCCACAATACAACAGCATCCCATCCATGTGGTAAACAATCTGCTCACACTGCTGAGCGTTTCAACAGATCCGCTGAAATAAACAGGAACAGACGGAATCTGCAGCCGTTGCAATTCACATGCACAATTTGGAAAGAAATATAAAGAATTCTGCACAATGGATTTAAATATGGTAAGCACAAAGCAGGCAAGGTTTGGGGTCAGTAAGTTTTTTTCAAGAAAAAAATTGGGGTAACACTTTACAATAAGGTTGTATTAGTTAATGCATTGTACGGTCACACAAACAAACAATGAACAATACATTTACTACAGTATTAGTTCATGTTAGTTACTGCTAGTTAATGAAAATACCGTTGTTCATTGTCAGTTCATGTTAACTCACAGTGCATTAACTAAAGTTAACAAGTATGAGTTTTGATAGTAATAACGCATTAGTAAAGGTTGAACTTTGATTAATAAATGCCATATTCTAAATAGATCAGGTTAGTAAATACATTACCCAACATTAACTAATGAAACCTTATTGTAAAATGTGACCAAATTTGGTAAGGTTGCATTATAATAGCAATAAAACATCATCCGGTTTTCCAGAAAAATATTAAGCAGCACAACTGATTTCAACTGTGATAAGAATTGTTTCTAAAGCACCAAATCAGCCAATTGGTTTCTGAAAAATCTATTTTAAACTACTACTGCGTTGGTGACCATAAAAGACTTCTTTCAAACATATTACACAAAAACTTTTTACTGACCCCAAAATTTGACAGCACAGAATGACAAATATTTTATCAGCGAATTGGTCAAAATGTCTAATGAAGCACATTTCAGGATGAAGGATGTGCAGAACTGTGAATAATGGAGGTTTCATTTGTGGGCACAGATTCCGCGTGAGCCTGCTAATAAGCTATCAGCACTGCAGTCATGAAAATGGATTAATCAGATGCAATGAAAGCGATTCCGCTGGGGGGCACTGACCGAGTTAGGATAGTTGAGATAGCAGATCTGACATGGCATGTCCTGTGCCGACGATCTTGTGTTCATGAGGCGTGTCCGAGATTTCTTGCTGGGGTTTATAACGTGACACTCTGAAAACAGCTTGTCTAGGTTACCATCGAAGTACCTGGAGAGAGATAAACAGTAGATTTTTTGTCAAAATGTGCTGGTTTGGCATTGAATTAAAGCAGTTGCGAGTGTAAATCTGTGGGAAGGAAACAGAATACAGAACTATTACCTTTCCATCAGCTTTTCCTTGTCCCAGTTGAAATGACTAAGTAATATTCTAGTGATGGTAGCAGGATTCTGTAACAGGAGAAATGGGCACAAATTATTTTATACATCAAAGCAAGCACACTTGCAACCAATGTTTCGGTTATATATACACACACACACACACACACACACACACATTATATATATATATATATATATATATATATATATATATATATATATATATATATATATATATATATATACACACACACAGTTGAAGTCAGAATTATATTATTAGCCCCCCTGTTTATTTTAAAGTGACATTTAAAGGCTTAACTAGGTTATTTAGGTTAACTAGGCAGGTTAGGGTAATTAGGCAAATTATTGTATAACGATGGTTACAATACAATAATGTTTCCCCCACAGCAAAATAAATTTAAAAAATCATAACTTTTTACAATAACTTACAGAAGACATCCTCCAAAATGTAATTCACTGTAACAATTTATATACCAACAAATAGTCATACATATTTAGACCAAGAACCTCTTTAAAATGCCTTCTTAAGGGAAGTTTAAGCATATAAATATTTTTAGGTCTTTTTATGAATCAAATTGAGCTTTTGTATGGGTGGTTTACACATGTTTAATTTTATTAAAAAAAAATGTAAACAAGTATGTGTTTTATATATATATATATATATAAATACACACACACATTGGTTTATTTAAATTGTGGATGAATTAAGTTCTTGCCAGATACCGTTTACTTACATTATTAAGTGACAAATTACCATCCAAATAACTGCTAACAGAGTTTGAGACATGAAGGACCTTCAAAGCAGTAATGACACAATTTCCAGTGTTTAGACAACAGACTTTATTTTTGCCTGTCAGGGGGACAAAGCCTGTACTACAGTCCTTTAAAAAGGTTATCTGGGATAAGATGTCAAAGTGCAAACATGACAAGCAGTCCAGAAATATGTAGGGAGAGATAACCTGCATAACCTTCTGAATGTCCAACCACCCCGATTTGATTACATCTGGGTCATCATTGAGTTTAAATAAAATAGTTATTAGGCATGACTATACTGGGACAAATACACAACTCATACTCTAATAATGAGCACAAACAGATATATTAGTTAAACCAGTATAAAAGCATCAATCACTTTAAGTAATCACATGAACAGTACGTAAATATAATTAAAGACATTTGCTGACGGCATGGACTGTGCAAATCTAATATATTAGCGCAAAATCTGAAAATTAACGAGCATGAACAGAACCAAAGAATCAAACTGCGTCGGGCAGAGTGGAATCGTCGAGCTTTACGAGACAGCCTGTGGCTACGACACCGCACCATAAAGCAGTCATTAATCTTTCCTCAAATTCACTTTGAAGGCTATTTTTGTGCTGTTTAATCAAACATAACCAGCCATGATGAAGCATCGGTTCCGCCATGTTGTTGTGGGGAGCAACTAGGTAACTCTCAAATGCTAACGCTACCTAGCTCATATCTCTCAGCTAAAAAGATAGTAAAGAGGACATCTTCTTTTTCACTGGACTGTCAACAACCAACTGTGAATACATACGAAACACATGACCACAACAGAATATAGTCTCTCTGCTGATGTACTTAAACTGTTTGCTCATGGTTAGCTTACTAAGCTAGTGTGAACAGGAACAGGAGGGTTGTATTAAATGGAGTGCTTTTAAATATTAGTACTTCTTTAGACATGACCCTCGTCATAATATGCTCACATTGAGATATGTGCTTGTAACAGGAATTACTTTTGTTTTAATAAAGGACATTAAAATGGGACAAGGGGTATGGTTTTGTATGCAGGTGAACCAGAAGCTGGATAAGCATCTTATGTCATTACTGGACGCGTTGAGGACACTGAAAAGGCTGGATTGACGTAAACCTACTCCTTCACAACTGTGGTCGTGACTATATATTTATAGTCTAGGCATTACAGCGATAGTTTTTAATACAAGTTTGTTTCAAAGCACAGCCGATGCCCTTTTTCACGCCACTCTTGTTGTGAACGGGGGGTAAAGTTTCCCAGAACCGCGTAGATATCTTTCACTTGTTAAATCGGCTAATCCAGGCCGATCTGAGCCTAAGAGATGCCCTGAAAACACTTACCTGGATGACCTCGTTGACCTCCCGGATACACTCCACCATATGCTGCAGGATCTGCTCGGCGGTGAGAACTTCAAAGCGGTAGTCTTCCTCGTCCTGCCCGGGCCCGAGGCCGCTGCCCCCGGTCTCCCCGCAGTCGTCTCGCTCTCCGCCGGCCACAACGGGATCAACCAACTCCACCTCGCCGAGCTCCAGGGTGTCGTCCGCGGTCTCCTCTTCGCCGCTGTCTTCGCTGCATTCCTCTTCCTCGTCGTCGAATTCGTAATTGTAACCCTCGTCCGAGTCCATGACTGGGTCGCGCTTGCCGTATAACGACACGCCAAGCGGGGCGAGTTTGGTGTTCTTCTTTTGGCGGGGAGAGCAGAAGCAAACGAGAATACTTCTTTAGCTCGCTAGCATTCCAGTTTTTCCAGCAGCAGAGAAAACAACAACAGAGGAGCGACGCTGCTGCTGGGCCAACAAAGAGACGCAGCGTCACGGGCCGACGCCGGGTGACGTCATGTGCGTGACAAATAACAAGATTTGTTTTAAAATAAAGTTGTTAGGCGGCTGCTATATTAAAAAATGTACACTCCAAAGAATAATAATAAACCACAAAATGTATCACTGGCTAAGTAAAAAAATCTCTCACTATATTATATATACAGTTTTACGTAAACATACAGATAATCATTTGTTGTTGTTTACAACTTTTTCGTTTTCATGTAAGTTTAAGTTTACACCTCAAAAAGCGCGGTCAAAAGGGGACAGTCAGTACAATACAATACAGCACAGTCAAATAAACAAAATAATGGATTTGACTTTGAAAACTACTTACATTGAAATTAAATTGAGCGGTCTGTGTGCTAAAAATTTGGTGTATTAGATTATCTGAAGTTGTTTAGCATTTAAATATATTCTGAAATAAAATATGTATTTGTTTCCCAGTGTTGGGTTACGCAGGGCATCTGCTGCGTAAAACATGTGCTGGATAAGTTGGCGGTTCATTCCGCTGTGGCGACCCCGGATTAATAAAGGGACTAAGCTGAAAAGAAAATGAATGAATGAAATATGTATTTGCTAAATGTTGTATACATGCGTAAAAATAACATTTTACCATTGCATAAAAGATGTGCTTTAAATAAAGCAAACTAAAACATAAAAGGACATGAATGCAGGGCAGTGTATTTTTGGTGGTATGCATGCATAGTATTTGACATCTCAATAGATAATATTTCTATTAACCACTTATGAGATGTTGGTTCACAGTTTAGCAGTTTGTCATTATTATTTATTAATTACTTTATTGTTGTACTGTACAGGTTTAAACATTTGCATTTTCAATAAATAATGTAGAGCCTGGTAAAACTAACCATGCATGTATGGAATTTGTTTCACAAAAACAGCTTAATATTATTATTTGTTTTATGCATATGTTATTGTTGCACTGTGCGTGTTCGAATATCTAGATGTTCTATTATTATGTAATAATATTTTAGTAATGGCTGCAGCAGGGTTCTGTAACAGGAGATATGGGCATAATTATGTTTTTAAAATAATGTTGTCAGGGGAAACAAATCAGATATGTGAGGATTTTGGTTCACAAACACAAAAGAGTCGACTATAGACTGTAAATATGGTATATTAAATTACAGTTTTTCCCAATTATTTAGACACATTTTCTGAAAGCATGTCTCATATTGTCAGAACTCTACACACAAATCACAAAACACACACACATTGGGCAAAACCCTTCAGTTCTCCTGCAAAATCAAACTTTACATTCAAAACGATTTAATTTCTTTACAAAATGGTGTTTTGTTTTCAAATGACACACACAAGCCATCACATGTATAGACATTTATAAGAACCAGTTGATCACTGATGTGCTTAATGTAAAACACTATGACCACTTCTTCTCCATTTATCATAATGACTTACTGTAAGCCTTTTTTGTTCAGTGTTACACTTACTACAGACAGTACACAGGTCTACATAAGTGCATTGTAATATATTTAGAATATTATTTTTATACAAAACACACAAATACACGGTACCAAATATTTTTACAGTAACTGTATTTTTCACACAAAAACAGTGTACACAGTGTTCATCCCAACCAACACAAAGTTGCACATAACATGGTCTACATATACCATCAACAGAAGTATTTACAGAATAGTTACAGTAAAGAAAAAAAAAAGTGTGGATTTCGGTCAGACACTTTCCATCCCCAGGCAGAAAAAAATTCCTCAATAGGATTGAGAAATGGAGAATATGAGATGAGCTCTGATTTCTAAATTGCAATAATGTGTGACAGGTGTTTACCTATGTGATGAGTTAGTATGCAAAGTAGGACAACTGACTTTACAATTGTGAATGACAGTGTGTTCCTTGTGAAAACAAAAGATTTTCTGCATGAAAATTGTGCCAAATGCAGAGAATTGTGTGTAGCGTTTTGAAAAAAGTGTGTTTTTAAACTGCAATTTGAGAGTAAAGCAGGAATTGAGCTTGTAGTTTAGCAGAATTGGTTCAGGAGGTTGGTGCATCAGTTACATGCTGTAGTCATTGCGTCTGAAGTACAAGTAATTGTGTGTAAACAATTGGGAAAAACTGTAATAGACACCATCAATAGACATTAATAGAAAGTCAGTAATAAAGGGATAGTTTACCCAAAACTGAACAATCTGTCATAATTTACTCACCCTTTACTTGTTTAAAACACAAAAGAAGATATTTTGGAAAATGCTGAAAACCTGTAACCATTGACTATCATAGCATTTTTTTTTCTTACTATGAAAGTCAAAGGTTATATGTTTTCAGCTTTCTTCAGAATAGCTGCTTTTATGTTTAACAGAGAAAAGGAACTTATAAAAGTGTGAAACAAATAAAGAATGGGCAAATAAGTACATTTTCATTTTTGGGTGAACTATCCCTTTAAAACCACAACAGATTTGACCTCTTTCCTGTGTGGTGCCCCTTTATATAATTCTGTCAAAGTATTTACTTAATTTTCAAAGCTTATTTTATTATTAAAAGTAATTTTATCAACTTTAAACACTGGCCAGCTAACGTGATTAAAACAATAGTGAAATTAAATGATCGTGAAATTACTTCTGTCTGTTCTCGTGTTGCCCTAAAAGACTCAAACAAGCGGAACCAAATGAAATAAGACTTGTTTCAACCGGACGCATTTTAAGCATGTACGCGTGCTCCCGTTGCCGTGGCAGCAGCGACTTCAGGAAGGACGTCGGGCGATTAATGATGGATGCTCGAGAGTCAGGTAATTAATTATTTTAAAATATTCACAAACTCTTGGATTAAAAATAATGTGCCGTAGCTCCTTGGCCACAAAACCAGCCGCATGATCGCGCGCTGATTAAAGCTCGCTTCCGTGCGACAGCCGTGCACCTGCCCTGCACTACCAGCTAGCTTTCTCAAATCTGCCTCAGGAGTTTAACGATCTTTTTAACGGGTATTTAAAATGCTGACTGTAGCTTTTTAAAAGGTTTATCTACATTCTTTTATCTCACTTTTCTACAAAACCAAGAAGATCTGCTGGGCGGCAACGAGAACATAGTTGACATGCAGAGTTTGGATGAAGAGGACTTTGCTGTTTCAAAGTGAGTTATACAGTTCGTTTTCTTGAATTTAAATGCACAGCTTTGTCAAATGTACACCCTTCTTTATTTATTAATCCTTATATTTTGTCTCTCCAGATCATCAGATGCTGATGCAGAATTTGACATAGTAATTGGGAACATCGAGGATATTATAATGGGTATTCATTATCTATTAATTATTACATTAAATCATCCTCATAATCTGTTAGAAATAATCTAAAACAAGCGTGATTCTCACATAATCTGTGAACAATATGTGTCACTCAATATTGATTGGAAATGTTCTTAATTAATTTCTAATATCCAAAATATATTTTAATTTTTTATGGTTTGTACATCGATTTACATATGGCATGCAGGAAAAATATGTTGAGTTTAGATGCAAAAACCTCTAAATGCCGTCTGAAATGTTCCTCTAAAATGAGCCTTTTTATCAGGCTCCAGTGTGTTATGTTTAACATCACTTTTATGGCAAAGAATAAGTAATTTTCCTGGTCTTTAAAGTGAAATATCTCAACATAAACAACGGAGGCTGAGAAAAATGTTCGTTTTTGATGTAAATTTCAGATTGCACTGATTGCATCTGAACTCTTCACATGTATGTTGAGGCCACAAATTTATAATAACAATTTACTAATTTATTAATTGCTCCATTATTTTAAGTAAAAACTGATCACAATATGCAAATGCGTTCCCTTATTTTGCTAAATTGCAGCAACATTGATTTAAATAGTTTTTTTAAAAATTGTAATTAAAACTAGGTAACAACATTGAAGCTACGACTTACTAATATGTCAGCAAGTTTTACTAGATTTCTTGGAAAAACTGAGCACAGTATAATAATTTGTAATAATTAGTTGGAATAATCAAATAATAGTTGGAATGTTGCTTGTTCAAACTACTGATTTAAAATGAGTTTTTGGTACAGCTTAATTGTTTATATTCAATCCATATAAATTTGTAATAATGATTACTTTAACTGGGCGTCACGGTAGCACAATCGCCTCACAGCACGAAGGCTTCTTGCATAGTATTTAATTCATAATTTAGAATAATTAGTTGGAAGAATCAAATAATAGTTGGAATGTTGCTTGTTCAAACTACCGATTTAAAATCAGTTTAAAAAAAAACTCTTAAGTTTTTTGGGACAATTTAATTGTTTTATATTCAATCCACATAAATTTGTAATAATGATTACTTTAACCTAATCGATTTGTGTTGTGACAACATGAAGGAATTGTGTGGAATTCGGCATTTTTTACTGTGTAGTTTTTTGTTGTTGTTAAAACAAGGGAACAAAGCAGTTCAATTATTGTTTTTATTGTACAATTATAGTTGTGGGAACTAATTTCTTCATTTGTGGGCATTATTTAATTAGTACAGGTGAACTAATAAGTAAATTGTGCAAGAGAGGTCACCTGGCTTTGGCGAGGATGGCTGGTTGATTCGCTCTGACAATCCGCACACCAATAAAGTTATAATACCCTCATAAACTTAACCAACTCCGATCAAAATTCACAATCTGAGTATGTCCAAACATCTTGCTCCAAAACAGTGTGAGATTTTTTTCTAGAGCTCGTAGAACAGGTGCGAAAAAACTGAAATCTCAGGCCGATCTTGACCTGGCTGTCATGACGGATACATCGGTGGTGTTAGCGGAATGAAAAACATTAAGAACTGAGCTTGGAAGTAAATTGTGCAAATGATTTGATAAAACAAACAAATTCTTACTGGCCAGAGTATATACAGCTTTGGATTTGCAACTTATAATGTGTTTGAGTAAATTATAATTTTAGTTTTATTCTGAATGCATTTCTTCCCTGTTTCAAATAAAAATGTTGTCATTTAGACGACTCAAGAGAATTGTTAATTACTTATCTGATTTTTCTCACAGAGGATGAGTTCCAGCATCTTCAACATGCTTTTATGGAGAAATATTACCTTGAGTTTGATGACTCAGAGGAGAACAAGCTCAGCTATACACCCATTTTTAACGAATATGTATGTGGTACTTCATTTATTAGTTTTTTCACTAATTTATGGCCCTTCTTGAGATTCTAATTAACTCTTTTATGAAATTCTGTCAGATTGAAATCTTAGAGAAGCATCTGGAACAGCAGTTGGTGGAACGAATTCCTGGATTCAACATGGATGCCTTCACCCATTCACTTAAGTACGTCTAATCATTTTATCTGCTTTTCCAGACATTAGTGTTGGCTAGTGTATTTAGTATTTTATTATCCTATATACTCACTGTTAAGGTACAAAAACAGTGATAAACAGTAAACAATCCACAATATCCTAGCCTTCCTATTCAAAGGCAGCTATATATTTGTATTTAAATATAACATACAGTACCCAGCATAAACGAGTACACCCCTCACAGATCTTTCTTTTAAATTAATATTTTCTATGTCATGCTTTACAATCATATATTTGTGTGTATACATTAGATTAGCCAGTACTGAATCTAAATCTGGAGCTAATCTAACAAAAAAAACTTCAGATCACAGTCCAACAAATAGTAGACTCAAATTACTATGTTGGGAGAAAATATTAAATAATATTTTAATAAATAGGAAAAAACAAGAGAAACATAAAAAATATATACAATTTTGTAGAAATTTTGTAGTTTGTAACTTTTTATTTTTATACAATAACTTGTTTGAATTTAAATATATTATCTTTCTATTTCTAAAGATGTTAGGTGACCACACTTTTAGTGGATCTAACTGTAAAACACAACTCCATTTTGTTTAAATGCACCAAAATACTCACCGGCCACTTTATTAGGTACACCTTACCAGTACCGAGTTGGACCCCTTTTTGCCTTCAGAACTGCCTTAATCCTTCGTGGCTTAGATTCAACAAGGTACTGGAAAATTCCTCAGAGATTTTGGTCCATTTTGACATGATAGCATCACACAGTTGCTGCAGATTTGTCAGCTGCACGTCCATGATGCGAATCTCCTGTTCCACCACACCCAAAGGTGCTCTATTGGATTGATGTCTGGTGACTGTAGAGGTCATTTGAGTACAGTGAACTCATTGTCATGTTCATGAAACCAGTCTGAGATGACTCACGCTTTACGACATGGCGTGTTATCCTGCTGGAGGTAGCCATCAGAAGATTGGTACACTGTGGTCATAAAGGGATGGACATGGTCAGCAACAATACTCAGGTAGGCTGTGGTGTTGACACGATGCGCAATTGGTACTAATAGGCCCAAGAAAATATCCCCCACACTATTACACCACTAGCCTGAACCATTGATAAAAGGCAGGATGGATCCATGCTTTCATGTTGTTTACACCCAAATTCCTACCATCCGAATGTCTTAGCAGAAATCGAGACTCATCAGACCAGGCAACCTTTTTCCAATCTTAACGAGCAGTTGGACAGGTGTACCTAACAAAGTCTATATAGAGTATAGAGTGTATATTGGCAATATTCAGTGAGGAATTGTTAAAATGTTGATTTTCAAAAGGGAGTGCATATTTCTTAACATGTATAAAAGTATGGCACTTGGATATTTGGGTTTGTAATATTTGGGTTTCAATGGGGCAATTTTCTTTATCTTGCTGACCCGTTTGAAAACACCTTTTTAAACGTCTTCTTGTAATACACATAATTTACCACTAGATGGAGTTATTCTATAACGATGACCTCCATTACTGTTCCTCGTTAATTTGTAAACCTTCTTCTTTCAAATAGACAGCACAAAGATGAAGTCTCAGGTGACATACTTGACATGCTGCTTACTTTTACTGATTTTATGGCCTTCAAAGAGATGTTCATTGACTACAGAGCTGTAAGTAAACCTACTACAATGAAACTTTGGCCTTTGTTTTTATCCCTACTACTATGAACAGATGTTATAAACCTACTAGTGATGTGTGGCTGAAGCTCATTCGCTCAATCTTCTTTTTATAGGAAAAGGAAGGCAAAGGATTAGATCTTAGCACCGGACTAGTGGTAAAGTCTTTAAATTCTTCCTCCGCTTCACCTCTGACCTCCAGCATGGCCTCACAGTCCAGCTGAACCAGCAAAAACAGAAGATTTAAAGTAAATGAACTTGTTTAAGTGACACAAATGATTACTCCCATTTACAAAAAGATGAATATTTATTGAACAAGCCTTTCTGATGCATCCCAAAACAAACAGTCATGTTATGGTAAGCTCTCCGAAGGGAATCTGTGTTTGGTTTAAGGTTAATGTTTAAACGTCACAGTCAGGTGAACTGTCAGCTTATCCGCTATGATTCTTCTTGCAGTATTCTTATGATGAACTCAATTTTCATGTCTTTTTGGCCTACAGAGCAGCAAAAAGTAGAACAAGGTGATGAGCATGTAAAGCGGCTACTTTATTGCATATTAAGAACCCCAAAATTTAATATATAATTGTATACAAAAATGACGACTTTCACTTGACAAACATAAAGGGCTTTTTAGTAGAAAGTATTATACAATGTGCCTGATCTGATGACAGTTTTAAAAGACCCTTTTATTCATTCACAAAGCTTCCCTAGGTGTAAAAAAAATCTGATTAATCTATATTTTACCCATAACAATGCAAACAATCTACAAATTTTAATATGATGTTGAGTCACGTTTTGGATTGCTCTCATACGTTCTGAGAAGCAGAATGACTCAAAATAGCCTGTTTTGAATACAGTGCACATTTCAGCCTTTTCACTCCTCTAGACTGTGTTGTTCTGACTAGATGAATGTTTCGTAAATTGTGTATATTTGTTTACTATTTGTATATATAGACATATTTGAACATGTCCATTGAAGAAATAAATACAGTGGTTCTTTAATCGTATTTTATCCAAATATGTTTATGCTCCAATCAAATACATCAAGTGCAGTTTTACACCAAGACAACAACTTTACCTCTTAAATACGTATTTTCCAAAGTCATTCAGTGTGTTTCAAAAAACAGTATATTGTTCAAAAACTTGAGCTTTTTAAAATGCTTTTGATATCACCAAAGACGCATTTATTTAAAATAGAATGTCACTGTCACTCCTGAACAAATAAATGCATAGTTTTTGCATAGAACAACTCATTTCTTTCTTTAAAACAAAAATGTAAAAATAAAACAAATCTGAGCCCTGCATATGCAGGATGGTGACTCTCAGTACACACAGTGTCCATGTTATAAACCATAGCAATTACGCTTTGCACCATTAGGACTGTCAGACATCCCTGAAGATGACTTCAGCAATAATCTGAGTAATAATCCTCTTCCAAGTGTCCTCATACAGAGAATGTGAGTGTTATCCAGGCGATGAGATGCTCTACACGGGCACTGTGCTCCCTGCTGCGTTCTGCCCTTCACCCCTCCAGCCCAAATAGGCAAAGTAGCTGCTGCCTGTGTATAACAGGGTCACCACTATACCAAAGAACTGTAGGTAAAAATGCATGAGTTAAATGGGTAGTTTACACAAAAATGAAAATTCAGTTATTAATTACTCCCCCTCACAATGAAATTACATTTATTTTTGATTCTTTAATTGTGATATCCACTTTATATGTTGATTTAAAGATGTTGTATTAACTTAGAAACCTAAGGAGTTGACCTTTACACATGGATGAGGTATAAAAGGTTGATTGCGCTCCTCTACTGTTGTGCATTATGGTGGAGTTTGTCATGTGCTTATGGGTAATTTAAACTGGACTCTGGCCTAAATGGTTTTAATGGGCCTGTAAAACACACATACCTTGCTCTGGAACTTGCTTGACAGTTTTACATTGTAATAAGCTCCTAAAAGCCTTTTATTTGATCTCTAAACACTGCATTGTGTAATACGAGCGGGTAAGCATGCTTTATACAGTTGAAGGTTTTAGATGCTTTGTCACAATAACATGCGTTATCAATCAGTTTTATGTATTATATAATTTGTATTATGTAGTAATGTTCAAAATTTTAGCTTTTAAAGTGCTGTTGCTAAATATTATTAAATATTATTCATTTATTCATTTTCTTTTCAGTTTAGTCCCTTTATTATAAAGGGATCGACACAGTGGAATGAACTGCCAACATATCCAGCACAAGCTTTACATAGCATATGTTTGCCCTTCTGGCCGCAGCCCAACACTGAGAAACCCCCATACACACTCTTTCACACACATACACTACTTGATCTATTCACCTATAGCGCATGTCTTTAGACTTGTGTGGGAAACCAGAGCACGCGAAGGAAACCCATGCCAACATGGGAGAACATGCAAACTGCCAACTGACCCAGCCAGGGCTCGAACCAGTGACCTACTTTCTCTGAGGCGATCGTGTTACCCACTGGGACACTGTGACGCCCCACATTACATATTATTAAAAGGTAAAGCCTTTCACAGTCACATGATCCTTCAGAAATAATTCTAATATGCTGATTTGGTGCACAAGAAACATATTATTATTATTATTATTATTATTAATGCTAATAGCTATATAATAATATTGTGAAAATTAATATGTATTTTCATGATTCTTTGAGTGTTCATTTATTTTAAAAACTAAAACCAACGTGTGTGTATATAAGTAATTGTGTGTATATATATATATATATATATATATATATATATATATATATATATATATATATATATATATATATATATATATATATATATATATATATTATTTATTACAGCTGGGCAAAGATTATCACAAGATAAACAAACAACATTAATCACATTCAAAATAAAAGTTGTTTTGACATAATATTGGTGTGTGTATTTTATATTTTTATTATGTATATGTGATAAAAACACATACTTGAAATAAATCTATACAAAATTTGTCACAGATATCTAAATTAATATCATATGCATATATATTTCATGAATAAATATAAACATCTTCGCAAATATATGCATGCATGTGTGTATTTATATATGCAAAATATACACAGAGCACACGCATAACATGTAAATATATTTTTTTTTTAATACACACACACACACACACAAACACACACACACACAGTTGAAGTCAGAATTATTAGCCCCCCTAAATTATTAGCCCCCGTTTATTTTTTTCCCAAATTTCTGTTTACCGGAGAGAAGATTTTTTTTCAACACATTTTTAAACATAATAGTTTTAATAACTAATTTCTAATAACATATCAAATAACTAATTTCTAATGACAGTAAATAATATTTTACTAGATATTTTTCTAGACACTTCTATACAGCTTAAAGTGACATTTAAAGGCTTAATTAGGTTAATTAGGTTAACTAGGCAGGTTAGGGTAACTAGGCAAGTTATTGTATGATGATGGTTTGTTCTGTAGACTATCGGAAAAAAAATAGCTTAAAGGGGCTAATAATTTTGACCTTAAAATGGGTTTTACAAAAAACTTTATTGCTTTTATTCTAGCCAAAATAAAACAAATAGGAATTTCTTTGCTCTGTTCAACATCATTTCGGAAATATTTAAAAAAGAAAAAAATCAAAGGGGGGCTAATAATTCTGAATTCAACTGTACAGGGAGTGCAGAATTATTAGGCAGATGAGTATTTTGACCACATCATCCTCTTTATGCATGTTGTCTTACTCCAAGCTATATAGGCTCGAAAGCCTACTACCAATTAAGCATATTAGGTGATGTGCATCTCTGTAATGAGAAGGGGTGTGGTCTAATGACATCAACACCCTATATCAGGTGTGCATAATTGTTAGGCAACTTCCTTTCCTTTGGCAAAATGGGTCAAAAGAAGGACTTGACAGGCTCCGAAAAGTCAAAAATAGTGAGATATCTTGCAGAGGGATGCAGCACTCTTAAAATTGCCAAGCTTCTGAAGCGTGATCATCGAACAATCAAGCGTTTCATTCAAAATAGTCAACAGGGCCGCAAGAAGTGTGTGGAAAAACCAAGGCGCAAAATAAACTGAGAACTGAACCATGAACTGAGAAAAGTCAAGCGTGCAGCTGCCAAGATGCCACTTGCCACCAGTTTGCCATATTTCAGAGCTGCAACATCACTGGAGTGCCCAAAAGCACAAGGTGTGCAATACTCAGAGACATGGCCAAGGTAAGAAAGGCTGAAAAACGACCACCACTGAACAAGACAAACAAGCTGAAACGTAAAGGCTGGGCCAAGAAATATCTCAAGACTGATTTTTCTAAGGTTTTATGGACTGATGAAAAGAGAGTGAGTCTTGATGGGCCCGTGGCTGGATCGGTAAAGAGCAGAGAGCTCCAGTCCGACTCAGACGCCAGCAAGGTGGAGGTGGACTACTGGTTTGGGCTGGTATCATCAAAGATGAGCTTGTAGGGCCTTTTCAGGTTGAGGATGGAGTCAAGCTCAACTCCCAGTCCTACTGCCAGTTTCTGGAAGACACCTTCAAGCAGTGGTACAGGAAGAAGTCTGCATCCTTCAAGAAAAACATGATTTTCATGCAGGACAATGCTCCATCACACGCGTCAAAGTACTCCACAGCGTGGCTGGCAAGAAAGGGTCTAAAAGAAGAGAAACTAATGACATGGCCTCCTTGTTTACCTGATTTGAACCCCATAGAGAACCTGTGGTCCATCATCAAATGTGAAATTTACAAGGAGGGAAAACAGTACACCTCTCTGAACAGTGTCTGGAGGCTGTGGTTGCTGCTGCACGCAATGTTGATGGATTCTGTCAGTGTTTTGATCTGTTCACCATGGATGGCAGGCTTTTGAGTGTCCTTGCAAAGAAAGGTGGCTATATTGGTCACTGATTTGTTTTTGTTTTGTTTTTGAATGTCAGAAATGTATATTTGTGAGAGTTGAGATGTTATATTGGTTTCACTGGTGAAAATAAATAATTGAAATGGGTATATATTTGTTTTTTGTTAAGTTGCCTAATATTATGCACAGTAATAGTCCACCTGCACACACAGATAGCCTCCTAAAATAGCTAAAACTAAAAACAAACTAAAAACTACTTCCAAAAATATTCAGCTTTGATATTATTGAGTTTTTTGGGTTCATTGAGAACATGGTTGTTGTTCAATAATAAAATTAATCCTCAAAAATACAACTTGCCTAATAATTCTGCACTCCCTTTATATATGTGTGTATATGTGTATGGATGTATCTATGTATGTGTGTGTGTGTATGTCAGCTGCTCTCACTAAATCACCCGACCTGGGTGTGCCGTGTGATGTCATGCTGTTATCATCAGTGAGTGTTTCATAGATAAGCTTTACTTAATTTTCAAACACTCTTTCAACTCATGGTGTTGTGTAGCTCATGTGAATGTGTAGTTGTTTTCACTCACCGCAGAGGCTCCTAGATGACCCTGGTAATACCCACCAGGAACAGTTGCAGCATTAGCCAGAAAGGCAGTGAGATACAAAAGAGCTGCGACGGAATAGAACACCAACAGCTACAAGAGAGAAAGGGGATTATAAACCTGATTTGATAAATAAATCTTGTTATAGAAATGTTCTCTCCTTCATGAATGGTCAAAGAGTCTCACCACCAAAGGCCAGGGCACTGAGGGTATCCGCTGATGAAGACTCAGCAACAGGATAACCAGCAGGGCAATGCTCAGAAGCCACAGAGTAATGCTCACAAACAACACCCAGCCTAAAGCAGGTATCAAGTAATGGGGAGTACTGGCAATCAGCGTCCACACTAATAATCCAACAACCTTAACAAATAATGAAGATCATATTATACAACTGTGCCGCTTAATACGGATACATGATGAATGAAATGATTAAACCAGAGATGCCTAAACTGCGGGCAAAAAAGTTGGCCCACCATCCCATCTGAGAAGAGAGGGAGAATGATTGGGATGGTTTAGAGATTGTCATTTCAAATTTTATTTAACCTTTTATTGGTTTGTTTTATTGTTAAGCTACAAAAAAGCTGAAATGAATCATATTTAGTTTCAAATGTACATACTGTCACCTGACTGATAGAGGAAAATGCAGAGACTTTGGTGAGTGAATCAAGGCAAAAGGCAGATTCTTGACTAGTGTATTCAGCACTGAACTACGGTGTTATAAATGAGATTGTTTTTAATGCAATACGTTATAAAAAGTTATACTGTATTAGTTAATATGATTCAAAATAATGCTTTCTGCATGTTCTCCCTGCATTCGCGTGGGTTTCCTCCGGGTGCTCCGGTTTCCCCCACAGTCCAAAGACATGCGGTATACAGGTGAATTGGGTAAGCTAAATTGTCCGTAGTGTATGAGTGTGAATGAGTGTGTGGATGTTCCCAGAGATGGGTTGCGGCTGGAAGGGCATCCACTGCGTAAAATCGTGCTGGATAAGTTGGCGGTTCATTCCGCTGTGGCGACCCTGGATTAATAAAGGGACTAAGCCGACAAGAAAATGAATGAATGAATAATGCTTTCTATTTGTTTATAAATATTATGAAATGAATTAGAAAATTACGTATGGCAACTTTAAATGTAATATAGTTTGGTATATTTATTTTCAGCTCAAGGCTCTCAATGATATTTGGATTTTGGCCCTTCATACTGAAAAGTTTGGGTATCCCTGGATTAAACAAAAGCATTTTTTTTTTTCGAATCAGACATCATAAACATTAAAAATGTGCTGTACTGAAATACATTTTTAAATGTAAAATTGCGGCTGAATCTGTAAGATATTTTAATTGCATTATTAAACTGCTTTTGTCTGTACTTTGAAAAACACACTGTCATTTTATTCATTCATTCATTTTCTTTTCGGCGTAGTCCCTTTATTAATCTGGGGTCGCCACAGCAGAATGAACCGCTAACTTATCCAGCATTTGTTTTACACAGCGGATGCCCTTCCAGCCGCAACCCATCTCTGGGAAACCTCCATACACACTCATTCACTATAGACAATTTAGCCTACCCAATTCACCTGTACCACATGTCTTTGGACTGTGGGGGAAACCGGAGCACCCGGAGGAAACCCACGGAACGCAGGGAGCACATGCAAACTCCACACAAAAACGCCAACTGACCCAGCCGAGGCTCGAACCAGCGACCTTCTTGAGGCGACAGCACTACCTACTACGCCACTGCGTCACCCTGTCATTTATTTTGCACTATATTAAATTGACTTAAAATGTTAAGTAGAATCTTGTATAATTTAAAAAATGCTTGTTGAAATGATCTTAATAAGAAACACAAAAGACAAGAGGCTTCCCAAAAAAGGCAGCAAATCAATAACTTTTGACTTTCCATAAAATCGTCATGATTCCAAAATTGGTCATGACTTCATCTTTACATCATTTTTTTAAAGTAATGTGCTCTTTCTTCATGAGAGAAGACTGCAGTGACATGCCATTCAGTTTCTAGAGAAAGCTAAATAATGCCATGTGGGAGGCAAGGGGGGGCTAATAATTCTGACTTCAACTGCATATATATATTATATTATATATTTCTATATATAATATATAATATATATATATTATATATAGAAAAAATACAATTGACATTGATAGCAGGAAAAGAATATACTATGAACATCAATGACTGCTGCTTTTTCCAGTAGTCTTCAGTATGTCTTCCTTTTAGTTCAACAGAGGAAAGAAACTCAAACAGGTTTGAACAAGTGGAGGATGAGTAATGATCAAAGAATTTTCTTGAATATCATACAAGCTTTAGTGTTGTCATTCTGGTGCTTGGTAAGTATTTTTTTATTTTTAGCAACATACTAAGTTTTGAAAGCATGTAGTTATGATGTAATAAGTGATTACTGCTGTTCACATATTTCAAAACCACATTTTTCACATGGGATTTTAACACGTGAAGCTCATGTGACACACATGATTATTCTGTAACAGTGGAGTCAACAGCTTTGAAACTCATTCGCTTTGTAGAGTAAAACTAAATACTGAGATGTTTTTAAAAATATCCTCTTTTGACTCCTATGGATGTATTCATCAGGGGTTGCCGAATGAACCACCAACTATTCCAGCATATGTTTTACGCAGCGGATGCCCTTCAAGCTGCAACCCAGTACTGGGAAACATCCATACACACTCATTCACACACTACGGCCAAATTAGTTTATTCAATTCACCTATAGCGCATGTCTTTGGACTGTGGGGGAAACTGGAGCATCCGGAGGAAACCCACGCGAACACGGGGAGAACATGCAAACTCCACACACAAATGCCAACCGACCCAGCTGGGACTCAAACCAGCAACCTTCTCGCTGTGAGGTGACAGTGCTAACCACTAAGCCACCGTGTCAACCAGTTGGACGAAAGTAAGTCATACGAATTTGAAAAAGACATATGGGGGTTTAATTGATGAATTTAAAGTAATCCTTTAAAGGGACAGTTCACCCAAAACTGGAAAATTCTGTCATCATTTGCTCATTCTCCACCTCTTCCAAACCTGTTTGACTTTCTTCTGTTGAACACAAAATAAGATATTTGGAAGAAAGCTGGAAAGCGGTAACCTTTGACTTTCATAGTATTTGTTTTTCCTACAATGGATGTCGGCGGTTATTGGTTTTTCGCTTTCTTCAAATTATCTTAAAATTAAATAAGTAGTTTGAACAAGCAGCATGAAGAAAGAAACTCGTAAAACTTTGGAACCACTTGAGGATGAGTTCGTTTTTTTTTTTTTTTTTTCCCCATAGGAACAGACAATGCTAGTGGCATCCATTTGCACAATGAATTTCAAAAGTTCACAATGTATTATTCATCCGATAAAGATCTCAGATTTCTGCCATGTGTCTGACACAAGACACCCCCAAATAACAACTGTCACCGACTCCATAGACACACCTCAGATCAAATATTCACTGAAGTTCAGTTATATTACTTTTATATTTACAGTGTTTCAAAACCAACTACATAAGTAATGTGTTTGCATTAAGGGGAGTGTGTTAGTAAAGCATTGACCAGTGGGAAAACATCATAAACAATGATCTTTACTGTAATAAATCAATCATTTAAATATGTTAACAGTAAAAAAGTTTACACATGAATATGTTGATATGACTGCTGCTTTATCTACTTTTAACTGTATGTTGGCTCAATGTGGAAACACACCTAACACAAACGTAACCCTGTACAAACATGCAGGACTGTTTGAATAATATCATAACTGTATGAACAATGATGACCGTAATCCACAGCACTGCCCTGGTTAGTTTCTTATCAACCAACACCTATACAGCCCTGCTGTTTCATAAAAGCTTGATTGTTTTTGAAAACTGATGTCATGGAACAGAAAAGTGGGTGTGAGCATATTATAAAAGCAGAAGCAAATAGTTTTCTATACGCTAAAAAAAATGATTTTAAATGAAAAGATCAATATACAGTTTTAGTACTTACGATCTCAGCTATAAGCAGGATTCCAGGAATGCTCTTGATAAAACCCATGTCAACACTTGATGAGATTGCAAAACTTCTCTGAGGCTCTTGTGAGGTGGTCTGAGTGTTGACCTTCCCTGGAAAATCCGCCATTTCTTCTCAGTATAAAATTAGTTGATTATGTGAAAATGTCACTTGAAAATGAAAGTGGAGACACAAGAACAGGAACAGGTCATGCAGGTGCTGTCACTGCCTGACAATTCAGTCTGTACTGATAAAAGTTTCTGTCACTCTTTCACACACACCTACCCTCTCTCTCTCTCTCTCTCTCTCTCTCACACACACACCTACATTCACAGTGTGATCATGCAGGTTGCTTAGGTAATAATATCTTCCTCTTTTAAAAACGGGAAGATATCAAACAATCAAAATGAAGTTTAAAGATTTAAAACTTCCGACTCATTCCCAGAAGAGGATGAACTTATTTATAATTATGAAACTGACAAGAATAAAATGAGCGCATATATTTACATTTTTACAAACACCAACATGTCAATTTGCTGCACATCTATGATCATTTGCAATGTTGAAAACATTCATGATACAATACATTTAAAAGTAGCATTACAAAAGACTAGGGCTGCACGATATTGGAAAAATCTTAACATTGCGATATTTTTTATTTTGCAATATATATTGCGTCATGAATACAATTTCACCAGATGATTCATATCTCTATTTGGAAAGAATTTATGATGTTAGATCAATTGGGATGATTTTGCAGTGGAAATGCATCTCCATAAAGTCTAATAAATAATCTATCAACTTTTTGGGGTCCCCCGACACATTCTCATTGTTGTCTGTGCTATATGCAGTGGGTTTCTGTATTTGCATGTGTTGTGAGTATTTTAATGGATAACAATCTATAAATACCACCCAGAACAAGATACAATCGAAATAAAGTGTTTTATCATTTCCCAAGTCCAACAGTATTTAACTACAGTAACTGAATAATAAAAATAATTCAATAAAATTAATCGTAGGTCACAAATTGTTCTTGTTGTAAAATCATTATACAATCACAGGCATCAAAAACACATGCAAATGATGAATTATAATACAAACTCCACATTGCGTATATCCTGCGGTGTGACTACTGTGAATGATCACATTGCGATATCGATGCTGAAATGATATATTGTGCAGCCCTACAAAAGACATAATTCTTTTTTTTTAAAGATGATTTATTTATAACTCATCAAATTGATGAAAATAGATCAATTTTAATAAATTCAAACAATTTAAATTTATCTAAGAGTCCTGAAAACTAGGGCCGTGCCATTTGGGGAAAATATCTGATTGCGATTTTTTTGAAAGATATTGCGATTGTGAATTGATTTGCGATTTAATTTTGTAGTCAAGTTTCAGGTCAATAATCTGTAAGCCGTTGCAACAATTCTGTGACAGCTCTTAAAAATGACCTGTTTTTGTTTGGTGTCTGTGACTTTGAAACCAAAATATTCCCGTATTACCAACGGCCTGTTTTTTTTTTTGTGGGTGTTCTGCATAGTTTGAGCAAACCTGATTGGGCAGAACGAAAGTGTGCTCACTCAATTGGCTAGTAAGACTATCACACACAGACGGCAGTCACGCATTTGCTCTAAGTGGGGAAAATTAAAGAACCTAGATATGACATATATATAACATATAAAGAACATATATAAAACATATATATTTCCTATCACAGCCTCTTGCGATTAGCTAATCGCAATGTTTCAAATTGCAATTGCGATTTGTTTTCGATTAATCGCACAGCCCTACTAAAAACTAAACTGTACAGAGAAGCAAACCAGCAATGGTTTCAGGAGGATTATGCAAGACTTAAAATAGATGTGTTGATGCTCTTTTGAAGGTTTGCAAATAACAAAAGACTGTGTTTTCAACTATTTTCACACAGAAAACTAATTAGAAATTATATTTTTGGCTGTGTATGATTTACAGTGGCCATTTTTTAAACACAAAGATAGTAAGTTACATTTAGCAGGATAAAAGGCTGAAAATACTCCAAACATAAAAAAGTGCTAAGTTTAACTTTCAATTAACAGTGATATTTTTCATATTCTCTCTATTTTTTACAGTAATACAGAAAACTAATTATTTTACAGTACTATGGTTTTTGTCTATTTTTGTTTAAATAATGCATACTTTGTGAGCAGACAGACTTTTTTCTGTTGTTGTATTTAATTAAAGCAAAAATAATCAAAAGAAAGTAGGATCTTATCACTAATGCTAATACCTTTTGCAGTTATAAAGTGGAAAACAGTACAGCACTACTGCTTTAAACCATACACTTTATATAAATCAATTGAAAAGATTATTTTTAATCTCATGAATACTTCACTAACCTGTACAACAGTCATTTTTGTACTGCGATCATTGACTCGAGCAGTTCTAAAACAGTTTTTGTCGTGATGTCCTTTTGTTTGAAATGCTCCACTCTCCGTGAAGCATGTCAAACGGCCTTTGGTCTCTTTTCTGATCATGCGTCAAAGCAGTCTTGTTCATCCATTAACCTACAAAAAGAGAAAAGTGTTGTCAGAAGTTGACAGAAGTGTTGTCGACCCATGCCTCAGCCATCCTGACACATGAGCTACGTGCGATTTGTAGCCCTTTAGTGGTGATAACAGAAAAATGTATCACTTTATTTGTTTATATAAAAGTCAAAACTATTTAAATAATTTACATCAAGGTGCATGTTTATCTTTTGTACTATATCGCAGCTTTTTACCGTTTTTTGTCCGTGTATGATCTACAGTGGCCATTTTTAAGCACAAAAATAGTAAGTTACATTTAGCAGGATAAAAGACTGAAAATACCCCGAACATAAAAGCAGTAAGTTTAACTTTCTATTAACGGTGATATTTGTCCTATTCTTTGTTTTCACAAGGGCTCACTTTAGCATATGGAAAATATTACATGAAACTTAAAGCCGCCACTAGATGGCGCCAAGTCTTAATAAATAAGTCATTGATTGAGGAGACCTCTAAGTCAAGCTGAAGATGAGTCAGTAAAATATTGTATCACAAAAGGAACAGAGGTAAATAATTTTCTATAAATAAAAAACACACACACTCAATAATTGAGATCCAATAATCACAGACATAAGACACATTAATTAAAAAAAATAAATTGTACGGTATTAAATGGTTAAATCATCTATAAAACCCTGATTGTTGGTGGTCATTTACTGATGATAATAAATGTTTTGTTTGCTTAATATAAACGCACATTATCTTTTATACGTTTTACGGATATTATAAATTATGCATAAAACGCGCAGATATGTGTGTTTTGCCTATTAAAAAGTTTTTGCTGAGATTTAGATAGTGTGCAGTTAAATTACCTTTTAGAGAGTTGACGTTACATAAATTGACCTATTATATATCTTTTGTAGACTGTCTTTTTGTGTATATATAATATGATTCTTATATAGGCCTTTTCAATCCATATAGGCCTATTCAAATGTTGCTGCAAAATCCATGTGTAAGTTAACGTTAGCGTGTTAAAAATAAAACGATAAGAACATGATAGGAGAAGAATATTACCTGGAAAGGCCTCACTCAGACTAGAGACGACAAAAAAATGTTTAAATCGACATAAGAAATACGGAGCGAGTACATAAAAGCTAGCTTACACGTGGTTAGCTCAAATTGAGGCAAACTAGCAACAAATGTTGTCTCGGCAAATGAATTATAGCCCATTGCACCAATCTGTGGATTAAATACTTAAAAATATCTTAATCTAATTATTGGCAGTTTCACGTTTGCTAAACTATATATCTTTAGAAGTACTTAACAAAGCCTACCCTCTTCAAAGTTTCGTTAAGTTTGGTTTGATAGCGATAATGTTCGAAGAGTGTGAATGCTCAAATTAATTATATTCAACCTCCCCTACTGGACGCATTAAAAACCACAGGGTCGTAAAACAGCCCTGGCCTGTAGATCTGTCTGCTCCAGGTCTTTTACAGTCTGGTCTGTAGGTTGTAGCTAGCTCCCCTCGAATCCTTCAGGTTGGCAAAACAGAGCAAAAAATATCATAGGATATTATTAGTATATTATGGGAATAGATTTAAAATGCAGCAGAATGATAATAGAAAAATAAATAGATATTAATTGCAAATGACTAAAACATTAGTGCCTTCATTTTTTAAAAGAACCGAAACTTGCTTGCAGTCTCCAGAAGTGTGTGTGTGTGTGTGTGTGTGTGTGTGTGTGTGTGTGTGTGTGTGCATTAGAATGTTGACTTCCGCTGTATTTGTTTTTCTTACTATAGATGTCAGAGGTCACCAGTTAACAACATTCTTCAAAAAATCTTCTTTTGTGTTCATCAAAACTAAAACAGTCAATCTTGTTTGGATGAAGTAAAGGGTGAGTAAAAGATGAGAAAATTTTCATTTTTGGGTGAACTATCGCTTTAACAATTATATGTTCATTTAAATAAAAAAGCACTTGTATACATTTGTGTATACACAAGTAATATTTGTGAGTCGACACAGACACAGTGGTTAGCACTGTCGCAGCAAGAAGGTTGCTGGTTCGAGTCCCGGCTGAGCCAGGTGCCATTTCTGTGCATGTTCTACCTGTGTAAGTTTCCTCAGGGTGCTCTGGTTTCCCCCATAGTCCAAAGACATGGAACAGGTGAACTGAATAAACTAAATTGGTCGTAGTGTGTGAATGAGTGTGTATGGATGTTTCCCAGTACTGGGTTGCAGCTGGAAGGGCATCCGCTGTGTAAAACATATGCTGGATAAGTTGGCAGTTCATTCCACTGTGGCGACCCCTGATGAATAAAGTGACTAAGCTGAAGGAAAATGAATGAATAAAGAATTATGTTGTTTGGAATTGGTCAGATCTGCTTAGGGAAAATACATGACAAGAGCATTGACTCGAAAAATAATTAAACACTCTCTAGGACTATATTTATTTAAAGTAAAGGTCTACCTTTAATAAAATAAAATGATTGTAATCTTATTTCTGGTGTTGAGCATATATCATGATATATAATTTACAAGACACATGCTTTTTAATCACTATTTACATTTTGTAATATGTATAAGTTTTGTGTCGCTATCATTTATTCACTCTTTTTGCATTCAGGTGTGTCAGATTTAAACCTGCTAGTTTGTGCTTTATATTGTTTGTACAGCATCAAGGGTTAATCTACCAAATAGGAAAATTACAGCAGGAATGTTTTCGTTTTTTTAGATTAAACAGGAAATTTTGTGTTAGCAGAGTATAGTGAAGTCTACTGTAGCACTTGGAATAGTACAGTACATGTTTTGAGCTGAGTTTTAGCAATCATTTTACATATTCATTCATTCATTTATTCATTCATTCATTGTCCTTCAGCTTAGTCCCTTTATTCATTTTTTTGCCACAGCGGAATGAACCGCCAACTATTCCAGCATATGTTTTACACAGCGGATGCCCTTCCGCAGTACTGGGAAACACCCATACACACTCGTTCACACATATACACTACCGCCAGTTTTGTTTACCCAATTCATATATACTGCATGTCTTTGGACTGTGGGGGAAACCGGATGAAACCCACGCGAACACGGGGACAACATGCAAACTCCATACAGAAATGCCAACTGACCAAGCCAGGACTCGAACCAGCAACCTTCTTGCTGTGAGGCAACAGCGCTAACCACTGAGCAACCATGTCACCATTTGACACATTCCAATATTAAGAATCTCCATATTCATAAAGACTCTCATACATTTTTCAGATCTTTCCGATGACCCTGCAGGCAACTGTTTCTTTACGCTGAAGATATGACAAATTACAGTGTCAGCGCCAGTTGACCCTCTGAACCCTTTACATTTATTCATTTAGCAGACACTTTTATTCAAAAGAGTCCAAAATATACCTGACATTCAAGATGATATCTCTTTGATGGTAAATGAATGACAGAGTAATGTGAAATTCAACAAAAATCTGAGTTCATCCTATTTTGTGAAATCTTCTTCTTGAAACCAGCATTCCTCAGCTCAGTGTCACATACATGCACAGATAATGTTTTCTCTCTCTCTATGTGTAGGTGTGTTGGCATTGCTTTCCACAATATAAGCGAGACAGAAACCCTTCTGTCTGGCTGCGTGGTCAAAAAGCACTGTAATAATGTCACAGCATGGTGAGAATCCACTGCCGCAGAGGTCATTGTTCTTCCAGACAATACAGCAGACACATAACTTTATTTTGGGAAAGAGAATTCTTAATGATCTATGTGACTCCCAGTTGTTAAAAGTTTATCGCTGTCATAACATTAGTGAGGGAGCTTAATGGAATTTAATTAACTCCACAAATAGTCAGGAAACTTCTCACAAAATTATGTCAGAAGTTTTAGCTGTTTCTTAAGTATGATCCTTTGACCTCCGACTAACATGTCAGACATTTCATATCAGCGCACTACACTTCACACATTATGGATAATATATGTTAAATAGCTATATTGTGTTAAGGAATAGCTCACCCCAAAATGACAATAATGTCATCATTTACTCACTCTGTTTGATCCAAGAGTTATTTTTCTTCTGTTGAGTATAAAAGAGGGCGACACAAGAGTGGCTCAGTGGTTAGCACTTTCACCTCACAGAAAGAAGGTCGCTGGTTCAAGTCCTGGCTGGGCCAGATGGCATTTCTGTGTGCACTTTGCATGATCTCCCTGTGTTCGTGTGGGTTTTTCCTGGGTGCTCTGGTTTCCCCCACAGTCCAAAGACATGCGCTATAGGTGAATTGGGTAAACAAAATTGGCTGTAGTGTATGTGTGTGTGTGTGTGTGTAAATGCGAGAGTGTATGGGTGTTTCCCAGAGCTGGGTTGCTGCTGGAAGGGTATTCACTTTGTAAAAACATATGCTGGAATAGCTGGTTGTTCATTCCGCTGTGGCGACCCCTGATAAATAAGGGACTTAGCCGAAGGAAAATATTTGAATGAATACAAAAGAAAATGTTTTGAAGAATGTTGGAAACTTGTAGCCACTGACTTCCATAGTATTTTTTCTATTATGGACGAAAATTGCTCATTGTGTCCAGCGTTCTTCAGTATATCTTCCTTTGTGTTTAGCAGACAAAAAATACTCAGAAAGGAACACCACTTTTTTTGGCAAATAGGCTCATTTTAAAAGTCACTGTGGGGAAAAGGGATTTTTTTTTTTACTTTTGTCTCATTATGTGTTATTAGAGAAAAATATTTGGACTAAAAACAGATCAATCTTTTTCTTTTGTATAATACCATATATTAACCAGGCATATTTCTTCTTTCTTTCTTACTGTGTTGCATACTTTTTAGAAGGAACTGCTGACAAGAGGGAAATAGCAGAATAAGAATAAATATAGTATAGTCTATATAGTGCTAACAAGAAGTCTAGACATGTCCAAAGGAGCTGGATGCTTGTAAAAGTTGTGAAATATATTGAAGATGCATTTAACTGTTCAGTTCTGGTTAGCAGAGAAGGGTTGCAGAAAGAGGAAGTATGTTTGGGTGCAAAAGCCAAACCACTGCAGAATCACTGATAAGAGACGTTACACCAAAACTCCTCCTGTTAATATCAGTTGTGTATATATGCTGGAGTCAAATGGAAGTTAGTTGCGAACCTCCTAAAAGTAATTCTTGTTTTGCATTGAGGTAACGTAACCCAGAGCTCTGTGCTCAAATTATTCATTTGAGTAAAATAAATTACTAATATTTTTGACATTGAAGAAAACTCTTCCTGACCTTTTTTTATTGAACACGCATGGAATTGGCTAGATTTTCCAACATCACCTATTCACTTGTTAAGTGTGACATCACGCAAAGCGGCTTCCGGTCTAAGCTCTTTATCAACCTGTATGGGGAGACTCAACAAATGGTAATAATAAATGTTTACGAAGCACTGTAATACTTTCAAAAATCATGATAGCAATATATATAAATCCATACATATAATATCCGATGGCCAAAAAGTGATTATTTTCTATAAATTGTTAAAATATTGATGTCTGTGATGCAGCAAGTCCAGACACTATTGTGTACAGTGTACACCATGATGTGTACAGCACTTTTAGCTTAGCTTAGCATAAACCATTGAATCAGATTAGACCATTAGCATCTCACTCAAAAAAATCCAAAAAAAGTTTTGATAATTGTCCCATTTAGAAATCGGCATGCTCAATGTTATCAAGTTGTGGACTATTTTTAGGTGCAGCAGAGTTCCTTTATGATTATTACACCAGAATGATAATACACTGCCTGACAAATGATTTGTTGTCGACTCCAGTTGTAAAAGCAACAAATAATAACTTCACTACTAGTTGATCATTCGAAAATGTGGCAGAAGGTAGATTTTTTCGATGAATCATATGTTGAACTGCATCCCAATCATCACAAATACTGCAGACAACCTATTGTATGAACCCAAGATTCTCACAGAAATCAGTCAAGTTTGGTGAAGGAAAAATTATGGTTTGGGGTTACGTTTATTATTGGGGTGTGCGAGAGATCTGCAGAGTGGATGGCAACGTCAGCAGCCTGAGGTATCAAGACATTTGTGCTGCCCATTATATTCCAAACCACAGGATAGGGCAAATTCTTCAGCAGGATAGCGCTCCTTCTCAAACTTCAGCCTCCACATGAAAGTTCCTGAAAGCAAAGAAGGTCAAGGTGCTCCAGGATTGGGCAGCCCAGTCACCAGAGATGAACATTATTGAACATGTCTGGGGTAAGATGAAGGAGGAGGCATTGAAAATTAATCCAATGAATCTTGATGAACTCTGGGAGTCCTGCAACGCTTTCTTTGCCATTTCAGATGACTTTATTAATCAGTTTTTTGAGTCATTGCAGAGATGTATGGATGCGGTCCTCCAAGCTCATGGGAATTATACACAATATTAATTATTTTTCCACTGCACCATGACTTTATATTTTATACTGTACATTATTTATACTTGTACATTCTGTTAAGTGACAAGATTTTTGTCTAAGCAAAGTCAGACCTTACTGTCCTAATTAAATAATTAAAAATCAAGGCATGATCATATTTCATTTTGGTAAAATAAGCATAATCTAGAGGCCTTTGTCTCTCATATAAGCCACTTCTGATACCAAACAATCAACTAGAAGTCAAGTTATTATTTGCTGTTGCTAAAACTTGGATATAGCGGACAAGACTTTTGTCAGGTATTATATAGTTCCTAGCCATATCAATATAGAAAATAGCAACATTTCATTTTCTGTTGGACTTACTACACTATCTAATTATAGAAGGGTCAAGCTTTAAATAGGAAAATTATCAAAACCTTTTTTTGATTTTTTTTGCGCAATGCTAATGGTCTAATCCGATTCAATGATTTATGCTAAGCTAAGCTAAAAGTTCAGACCTGGAGATCGGCTGAATGGATTCAAAATGGTAAAACTCAACTCTTTAACACTATTAGTGACTTGTAAAAAAAGTGTTAATTTAAATCAAATACCTGACTTTCTTTTTATTCCAGGAATAGGTGTACCCTCATTTAATTCAACATTTGAAGCCTAATTCACATAAGTCAGAGCATGCATTCACTTAATGTGCCTTTTCACTCAAGTGACTTTAAAAATAGAAACTCACTGAGTATGAGTCAAGCAAAGAGAGGTGGAGCAGATCTATGGAATACTATTGAAGTGTTGCTCAACCATCCAAACTTTAACAAAGGCCCCTGTGTGTGACCTTGTCCACTACGGAAAAGAGACAGCATTTCCAGCAATGACGTGCATCCAGAACTTACGCTGGTTGTAGTAAATTCCCAAACCTTGCCCGTTTTTCCACAGACCGAGGTAGAGCTACATTCACGAACACAGATCACTGTCTGTACACACTTCGCACCTCTGTCTGCCTGCAGGATCTTGTATGTGCGTGTGATGTCAGAGGTCATAAAGGCCACGGGGAGGATGTGTGAGTCAGGGTGTGTCTTATGCAGAAAGACGGACAGTCAACGATAGAGACGGAGGGGCGTGGATGTGCTTTCGTTATAAAAATGGATCCTTAAAATGCAGAGAGAGCACAGCTGTCTTGGACTGGACTGGAAATTTACAGGAAACATCAAGAGCAGGGTTGTAAGGCTCATAGACTACTTGTCAAGCTAAATCCATCAATGGCCAGCTATAATGGTAGGTCAATTTTTATATATATTTCTACTTTTATCTAAAAATGTTGCAGAATGAGTACATTCATATGACCCAGAGAAATATTAATGTATAATTTTTGACCTGTACATCTGTTATATATACATTTACATTAAATACACTGTAAGAAACACATCTAAAATTGTCAGAATAGGCACTGGCGGCTCATTACATGTTTTATTTACTTTATTTTACGCAAGCAGCTCAGAAAATATACAATTTTAAACTACAAAGATGCCAGAAAAGTAATTTTGTTAAACTGCAGAGATACATTTTTAACATCAGAAGTTGGAGCAGAGATCAAGTTCCCATAATGCAACTCAAAAACATAAATAAATGGAAAAAAAACACCTGGAAATAATGAGCTAAAGACAATTTCTGTTGAATAGTACAGTCGTACAACTGTGAGTTAACAGATGTTTTATGGTGCATAAGAAGCGTTTGTTTGCTAATGAATTACTGTGAAGATTGTTTTGTAGAGATAATGTTTTTGAGAAACGTTTTACATATGTGAACTCAAATTCATTACTGTACAGCAGCTCAGTGCCAGTAGGGTTGGCATAATTCTTTTCCATTGGTACAGGAAAAAACATCTGCTCACCAAACCACATTTTAATTTATATCCCTCAAATGTGGTCTTTCTTCCTTGGATCAAATTTAAAAAATCTAATAGGATTTTCCATTGAATCATATTCTTACTCTAACAGACGTTAAATGTGCTAGGGAAATATTCCTGATGGCATATCTTCTGTTGGTTTTGTTTTGCTGGGCAGGTGGGTTAGAGATGCTTTGCGGTAATAAAATAAATATGAAAGCGGACCACTGATTTGTTGGCAAACTGTAGTATTTTATTTGGTCCAGTATGGGATCTCGTTGTGAGGTCTGAGCTTTAGAGCTATTGGAAAGCAGCAAACAATGTGGCATGACTGTAACATTAAACTTAAATGATGCATCAAGGAGCAGTGATCAGAATCCAGATGTTTTACCACATATTTTAGGTACGTAATATTGTAAATATTTATAAGAGATTTACATTTAGTCATTTAGCAGACGCTTTTGTCCAAATCGACTTACAATTAAGGAGGTATTCAGCGATTCAACAAGAGGCATAACACAAAAGAAGTGCTAGTTATGCAAAGTAACTTGTTTCTGGTCAGAGTGTTAGAGCTTTTTTTTAGAGTATTGACCTTATTCTTGAATGCGGAAGTGCGCTCGTTTTCGCGATTGTTTTAGAACTTCCGATTCAGTTGCCTATGGGAGAAATGACTAGGAATAATAAATGGCTAAAAACGGTCAGACTACTCGCTCTACAAACAAGTGTTTGCATGAGTATACAGACAAAATAGAATAATATAATAAGAAAACATCAGTTTGCAACATCATGGAGCATAACGGGCTGTTTTTAACCTCTAAAAATGAATGGAAGTAAATGAGACCGGAAGTCTCCTGCCAAAATGATTCAAATGGCTGCGCCCGCTCGTACGCGGAGAATAAGGTGAATAGGTCTCAAACTGGATTCCTGGAGGGCCTAATCAACCCTAATCAAACACAGCTGATCCAAATAACCAAGATGTTCAAGTCTACTACAAAATATTAAGCAGGTGTGAGCTGGAGGTGGTTGGAGCTAAACTATGCAGAGCTGTGGCCCTCCAGGAATTGAGTTTGAGATCATTGTTTTAGAGAGAGGAAAAAAGTGAGAGAGAAAGTGCTTCAGGAGGTTTTGGATTTATTCACTGAGGTTCAGGTGCTCTCAGAAGAGATGGGTTTTAGTTGTCGTTTGAAGGATACAGGTGAATCCACAGTCCTAGAGGGAATCATTCCACTATCGTGGAACATTATAGCATTTCTGCGATGGCACCACAAGTCGTGCTCATTCCCCAACCGCGGGCTCCTGGATAGAGTGTAAACCTTCAGGAGCAAGTGGAGGTAAGAGGGTGCAGTGCCAGTGGCTGTCCTGTAAGCAAGCATCAGTAATTTGAACTTGATCCGACCTTCAACCGGTAACCAATGCAGTGAGATGTTGAATCTATTGTAAAAGTATACATACATAAGTACATATTAGGCAAATGAATGCAAATTTATTTCATGAACCAAGTGTTACTTACGCCACATACAGTACGTAAACAATTAGAATTAGCTTCAGCTACAGTGTAATTCTGCAAGAAGTGTGCACTTTTATTTATTTGAATGTCTTTAAATTGCTCCACAAGTTTCATTTCGGCAACCACAAACTATTGCATCAGTGAAGGCAAGAACATTTGTCCTTTTGTAGGGGTTAAGAATTTGCCTACATTTGATAATTAGAAACTATGAAGATCCTACATCTCAGGAACCTCAAGGTACTTTCACATATAATGTATGTGCATATTATGCAAATCAATATAATTATCAAGAATTATGCAAATATTATGCAAATCTATAAATGAACGGAATGGAAATTTGATTATCATAAAACACTGCTTGGGGGTGGAATTTTTCATGCATATTTCGAATTGATCAAGTTGCTAGGAAACAACATTAGAAGTCCATCCATTTATTTTCTTTTTGGCTTAGTCTCTTTATTAATCAGGGGTCGCCACAGCGGAATGAACCGGCAACTTATCCAGCATATGTTTTATGCAGCGGATAGCGCATGTCTTTGGAATGTGGGGGAAACTGGAGCACCTGGAGGAAACCCACGCGAACACGGGGAGAACATGCAAACTCCACACGGAAATGCCAACTGACCCAGCCAGGGCTCGAACCAGTGACCTTCTTGCTGTGAGGCGATAGTGCTACCCACAGCGCCACCGTGACGCCCAGAAATCCATCCCATAATTAAAATAAATTTAGCCATTTAGCCAACATTTAGAAACAGAGCATGTTTTGAGATGTGACACTGTTCATTCATTCATTCATTCATTCATTCATTCATTCATTCATTCATTCATTCAGTCTCCTTCAGCTCAGTCCCTGATTTATCAGGAGTCACCACAGCAGAATGAACCGCCAACTACTCTGGCATACACACAAACACTCATACATGATGGCCAATTTAGTTCATCCAATATGTGACACTATCAAAATGTCAAATAATTGTCCTTTTATTTTTGATGTTCCAGCCATACTGAGTGATGTAGATCTGCAGTGTTACGAGAATAATCATGCTCACCGTACAGAGGAGATGGATGTGGAGCGTCTGCTGGTACGCAGAGGTCAACCCTTCTCTGTGGTACTGCAGTGTACGGAGCAAATCCCACAACACCCGGACCACCAGATCAACCTCATACTACACCTGGGTGAGTAAACATCATGAGAGAGTAACAGATATATAATGACAAAGACAAACATGTGGCTTATAAGGATTGTGGACTGGATTTTCTGAAATTGATTTGTATAGGTTGAATATTCATATCACAAGGATTTTCAATGCTTAGAAAAACAACACCAACTAAACAACAATATAATATAATTATAAACAGTGTTGTTAAAAGGGGCCTATTATGCCTTTTTTACAAGATGTAAAATAAGTCTCTAGAGTGTGAATGTGAAGTTTCAGCTTAAAATACCCCATAAATAATGTTTTATAATTCTTTGAAGCTGCCCCTTTTAGGCTTTGATCCAAATTGTGCTATTTAGGTCACTGTTGCTTTAAAATCAAATGAGATTGTGCTCTTTTCCAAAGAGGGCGGAGCTGCAAATGCCTATGTACACACCCTCAGCATAGTGGCATATTCAAAATCAAGACTAACGTCCTATGCTAATGAGGGATAGATCACTAATCGGTGGGGCATTCCCCCTATTATGACATGTACAACGGAACAATGTCAATCAAAGTGTTTCTGCAGACTGTTGCCACGCAAGTGTGTTTATACCCCTTATAAAAGTGATTTTTGTATAATAGGTCCCCTTTAAAGGGACAGTTCACCCAAAAACAATAAAGGTACTCTTACTCATCCAGTTTCTTTGTTCTGTTGAACACTAACACTAAAAGGAGATATTTTGAAGAATGCTACACTGCAAAAAAAAGCTTTTCGTCCCTAGATTTGTTAGATTTAATTAGATTTTGTCTTCTTTCTAGTCCAAATATCTAAAAATTCTTATATCGAGAAGCATTTTCTAGCCAAGCAAAACATATTGTCTTGTTTTAAGAAATAATATGCCAATTTTAACCGAGTTTTTCCTTAAAACAAGCAAAATAATCTGCCAATGGGGTAAGCAAAATAATTTTGTTTTTCCTTTTGACATAAGATTATTTTGCTTACTCCATTGGCAGATTATTTTGCTTTTTTTAAGGAAAAACTCACTTAATTTTGGCATATTATTTCTTAAAGCAAGACAATATGTTTTGCTTGTCTAGAAAATTCTTCTTGATTTAAGAATTTTTAGATATTTGGACTAGAAACAAGACAAAAATTCTAAGTAAGAATTTTTTTTTTGCAGTGTAGAAACTGGTAATCATTGACTTCCATAGTCGGAAAAACAAATTCTATGGAAGTTTGTAGTTACCAATTCCAAAACATTTTCATGTCTTGTTTTGTGTTCAAGAACTGAAAGACAATCAAACATGTTTGTGATAAGCGAGAGGTAAGTAAATGAGTACATTTTGAAACACATTTCATATCATGTTTATCCTTTAATATCTGCACATATGGTTGTGTGTTACAGGTAAGAATAATGAGGTGGTCCTGAAGGTGTTGGACTCAGAGCAGGATTCTGGGAAATGGTGGTTCAGTCAGCGTAACGCTCAGGGGGAGGTGATGCTGACCCTCCACAGCCCTGCTGATGCTCCTGTGGGCCTCTACAGCATGACTGTGGTTCTGCTCTCTGCCGATGGGGAGATCCTGGAGCAAACCAGTCCTCAGACCTTCTATCTGCTGTTCAATCCCTGGTGCAAAGGTGAGAAATAAAAGAAATCATCTCATCAGGACAAAATCATTTATTTGCACAGTTTTAAAAATAAAGCTTCCAAAGTAGTTTTTATAGCAATGACATAGAAGAATGTTTTGAGTGAAAAGTTCTTCAAAGATTGAATAAGCTAAATTAGCTGTAGTGTATGTGTGTGCATGTGAGAGTGCTGGTTTTGTAAAGTGCAACTATTGTATAACCTGTGCTAACTTTGAATATGTTGCTAAAGTTTTCTGACCATTTTTACCATGTTTTTGTCCAATGGAAGATTCATAGTTATTTTTGGAAAAACAAATGGTTTCACGCTGCAAACATTAATTACCAACATGAAAAAATACTATAGTAATGCATAGTCAATACTATAGTGTTTTTGCATCATACTATAATAAAGTACATTATACATTATATATTATAGTATTTACAACTCTTTGTTAAAGAATGCAACAGCATATTGCAGTATCAAATATTAATACATTTTGTAGTATATTTTAGTTTTTACTACAGTAAACTGTGGTGTATTGTAGCATAATATAGTTGTAGAAAACTTACTACAGTATTAGGTCATTTTTTTATATTACCATAATTGTTGTATTACTACAGCAACTTTATAATTACCACAACAGGTTAATTTATGTATTATAGTATGGTTAAACACTATAGTATTTACTCTAAATTACTACAGTATATTTTAATGTTGGTAGAATGATAACAATAACTATAACAATAGCTATATTAGCACCAATTCATGGCTATGGCCTGTTTATTCTAAGCACATGCCAATAACACATCAAAAACAACTATAATTTTTTATTTAGTTTTGGCAACAATGCACAATATCATTAATTTTTTGATTATAGGCAAGGTGCAGTTATGTTGTTTGTTGCTTTAAATGCTCAAGCTCTTTAAAGTCATGTGAATTCTAATTGGCTGTCAATGTTTTATCGTTCATCATCTGGAAAAAAAGCCATTTTGATAATCACATTTCTTTCCTGCAGATGACTCTGTATACCTTCCAAGCGAGGAGATGCTGCAGGAGTACATTTTAAACGAAAACGGTATCTTGTACCAGGGTGCATGGGACGATATAACCACTGTGCCGTGGAACTTTGGACAGGTAACCCACAAAAGCATTCTCATGTGCTTACGAAAAATATAAGATCCAGATTTATACAGCCCCCATCTGTGCAGACATTCATGTGGTCAGTGGCCTCTCTGAGAAAGTGCCATGGCCTGGGATGACTGACACACAGGCAGGATTTATGGGTGATGTTGCATGGTGGTGGAATTCAGATGAGGCAGCGTGTGAATTGTGACAGATCTGTGACAGGACAACCGCAGAGGGCTTGTCTGCTCCGTAATCACTCTCTGTAGATGTCAGACATTTCGGGCAACAATGTCTGTCTCACAAACAAGGGACTGTCGGCTTTCACTTAGACATAAATTTGAGGACTGGGAAACTAAAACTAAAGCTTTCTCTTTATTAAAAAACCCTACTTAGACACTATTTGACATTTATTGTCAATTACAACAATAGTTTCATCATGTGTGCGATTACACAAAGACAATTTAAGGTGGTTTAAGCATATAAATGGGACCTATTATGCAAAAATCACTTTTATAAGGGGCAGCAGTGTGTGATTATAACCAGCTTCTAATGGTAAAAAAATTATACATTTTATTTTTTATAATGACACTTTATAAAAACATCTGCAGAAACATTTTGATTGACACTCTCCCTTTGTACATGTCATCATAGTGGGAAAGCCCCGCCCACTAGTGAGGATCTCTCCCTCATAAGCATAGGTCATCAGACTTGTTTTTGAATCTGCCACTATGCTGACACACAGGCATTTGTAGCTCTGCCCTCTTTTGAATAGAGCACAATCTCATTTGAATTTAAAGCAACAGTCAAAATGGCACAATTAGGATCAAAGCTTAAATGGGGTTGTTTCAAAGAGTTTTTTCAAAGAGTTTGAGCTGAAACCTCACATACACACTCTAGGGCAGTGGTGGGCAAACCAAGTAAGGGGCCACATGTCAAATCCTTCAAAAAATAACTTTTATTTGACTCATAAATGACTCATTTTCAGTCATTAACGGTCGAGTGCATTTTAATATCAGTGAGTGTGTTCTAATATTACTGGTTACGCTAACTGTACCGCGTGCAATACTGCCATCAAATGCCGTTCACTTGTATTGCATCATTAATTTACTAATTCTGAAACCAAACCTTTACTCAGAAGCAGCATTTTAAAAACTCCATCGCAGGCCGGATGAAAGAGTTTAGCGGGCCGCATATGGCCCACGGGCCATAGTTTGCCCACCTCTGCTCTAGGGACATCAGAGACTTATTTTACATTTTGTAAAGGGGCATAATAGGTTTCTTTTAAAGTTCGTAAAGTACACTGGGTACACAATTTCTATTTAACTTTAGCTACATTTAATTGAAACCTGTGCATCCCCAAGTAAGCTTAAATTGTATACTAATGCAGGCCAGTGTTGCCAAATGACATCAATATTAAGTACCTAAAACCAGATTGAAAAGATGGCAAATGTAACTAGATGATGTCAAGTGCTAATTAGCATATTCATTATGTCATTACATCCTATCAGCATAGTATTACATAAAATTATTCATTTTCTTGTTTTAATACAGCCAAATTATCTGTATTCACATTTACATTTACAATTCACATTTACATTTCTTTTGTCAGACATGTTTAGCCCATTATATGCAGTCATGTCCAATTTTGTGCTCTGCAAAAAAACTTTTTCCGACAAAATTACCACATATAAGTTAAAGACAATATCTGTGCTGTTACTCATCCATATTTACTTATGAAAAGATAATGTGCCAACAGAGAAATAAATGTTTTGTTTGTCTGTTAATCACAAAAAATATCACTAACAGCTTCTGATCATAAATTTAGTGACAAAATGGCAACACAGATGCAAGCAAACTAATCTATTTATATGCTTTTCATTTTCTGTTTTAAACAGTTTGAAAAAGATGTAGTGGATATTTGCTTCGATGTGCTGGACAATTCACCTGCAGCCCTGAAAAACTCAGAGATGGACATCGTCAACAGAGCAAGCCCTGTTTATGTTAGCAGGACTATTACTGCCATGGTAAGGCATCTGTCAGCATGGCCATTCATTGTCTCCACCCCTGTTATAATGATATGTGCACATGCTTGAACTGACACTGTTTCAATTTACTATAATCTTCTATGTGAAGCTGCTTTGACACAATCTACATTGTAAAAGTGCTACACAAATAAAGGTGAATTGAATTGAATTTGCTGAAGCATACATGATTTTTCATAGCATTAAAGGAGTAGTTCACCCAAAGATCTTTTACTCACCCTTCACTTGCTTTAAACCTTAATGAGTTTCTTTCTTCTGTTCAACTCAAAAGAAGATATTTTGAAGAAAGCTGGAAACCATTGACTTTTATAGCATTTGTTTTTCCCACAATGGAAGTCAATGGTTACAGGTTTGTAGCCCTCTTCAAAATATCTTCTTTTGTGTTCAACAGAGTAAAGAAACACATAAAGGTTTGGAATCACTTGAGGGCGAGTAAATAGTGAGTAAACTTTCATTTTTTGAGTGAACTATCACTTTAAACCACAGCGTGACGTGGTAAATATGCATAATTTTGTTATACATTGCATTAACAGGTGAATGCCAATGATGACCGCGGGGTGGTATCTGGGCGCTGGGATGGAGAGTACAGTGATGGAGTGGCCCCCACAAGGTGGACTGGCAGTGTGCCCATCCTGAGGCGCTGGAGTGATGATGGAGGACAGAAAGTGCGCTATGGCCAGTGCTGGGTGTTCACAGGAGTGGCCTGCACAGGTGGGAATGCCACATAAGCCTGGGTTAAATGAAAACTACACTTTGTTTGGATGTAGGCTCATTTTACACTCCCCTAAAGTTAAAGAGTTGAGTTTTATCATTTTTAAATCCATTTAGCTGATCTCTGAGACTGGCAGGAGCACTTTTAGCTTAGCTTAGCATAAACCATTGAATTGGATTAGACCATTAGCATCTCGCTTAAAAAAAAAAATAGTTTTGATATGATATGATGCAGCACCTGAAAATAGTCTTCAGCTACAGGAAACATCGCTGTGTTGTATGATTGTGCCTGCTGTAGCCATGGAACTGCAGCAAGTTCCTTGATTATTATGGCAGAATGAGAGTACAGTTCCTCACCACATGAGCCTAAAAACAGCAACATTTAATTTTCCATCTTAGTACATAATGTAACTACAGAGGAGTCAATCTTTAAATAGGAAAATGATCAGGACTCCTTTTTTTTTTACATTTTTGATTGAGATGCTAATGGTCTAATCCGATTCAATGATTTATGCTAAGCTAATATCAAATTGCTCCTGCCAGATCCAGATTGGCTAAATGGATTCAAAAATGATTAATCTCAACTGTTTCCTTCTAGAGGACTTGTAAAATGAGCATATTTCCAAAAAAGTGGAGTGTTCATTTAAGGTTTCCAACATTGCTTTTAACTGCAAAATTGTCAGTGGTATAACAATCGAAGTTATATTTTACCTCAGTCTGTATTAAAAGTGTTGCAATGAAATGACTGCATATACTGAAACAGTGGCAATACATGTTTTTCTAACAAATGACCTGTTGTGTTCAAAAGTCTGTAACAATTAAGTTAAATCATGGAGGTGTGCTTCCAAATCCAAATGGTTTATTACCAACACAGTTCAAAAGAACGTTAAAACACAATTGGATAACAATGCTTTTGGGAAACGCAGCCCAGAGCAGTTACTGTATCAACATCTGACTCACTGGCTAAATTCAGAATAGCATACCACTGTTATTATTTGCCTCACATGTGATCTGTAACGTGCCCTTTCAACAGTACTCCGCTGTCTTGGCATCCCAACCAGATGTATCACCAATTACTCATCTGCTCACGACACAGATGCAAACATTGCTGTGGATTACCTTGTCAATGATCAGCTTGAAAGTGTGTCTGAAGGCAGGAAGGACACCATTTGGTGAGTTACTACATGACACATACTCAACTAGGCCTACACTCTTAAAAATCAAAGGTTCTTTAATGGCATTGATGGTTCCATGAAGAACCTTTTTAACATCTGGGGAATGTTTCCATTGCACAAAAGTTTTTTAGATTATTAAACGTTCTTTACACTAAAAGCAGTTCTTTTAAAAATCATTTTTGAATGGTTCTGTGAAGATGGTTCTTCTACTACGCCATCACTTCAAAAAACACCATTTTTAAACCTTCAGTCATTCATTCATTTTCCTTCGGCTTATTCGGCTTAGAGTCGACACCAATGCATGTTTATGGTCTGTTTATTAAAAGCACATGCTGCAGTCCTACTAATTAGTATTACTATTAGTGTTCACAACAACACACAACTGACATTGTTTAATCTAAGCATATGCTGCATTTAAAGCCAATCCGCACTAAAAAGAAATAGAATTTTTAATTTAATGTCTGCACCAATGCACAATATCATTTATTCATTCATTTTCCTTTGGCTTAGTCGCTTTATTCATCAGGGGTCGCCACAGTGGAATGAACCGCTAACTTATCCAGTGCATGTTTTACACAGCGAATGCCCTACCAACTGCAACCTAGTACTGGGAAACACTCATACACACTCATTCACTATGGCCAATTTAATTTGTTCAATTCACCTGTACCCAAACCGGAGCACCTGGAGAAAACACAGACAAACATGGGGAGAACAGGCAAACTCCACACAGAAATGCCAACTGACCTAGCCGGGACTCGAACCAGCTACCTTCTTGCTGTGAGGCGACAGTGCTAACCACTGAGCCACCATGTTGCCCCCCTTTTTAAACCTTTTTATTTTCAAACATTTTTTTATCATGTAAGAGGAATTCTAAGCAATAATATTTCTTCATCCTTCTTTCTTTACAGGAATTACCACTGTTGGGTTGAATCCTGGATGAAACGTGAAGACCTTCCAGAAGGTTACGACGGATGGCAGGTGCTCGATCCAACTCCTCAAGAAAGGAGTGATGGTAATCTTTCTTTTGAGTAAACTTGCCTTCTTCATGCATTTACCATCTTATTTTACTGGAATTTTAACTAGCTTATCTACATCCTTTTGTTACAGGAATTTTCTGCTGTGGGCCTTGTCCCGTCCGTGCGGTGAAGGAGGGAGAGGTGGGGTTAAAGTATGACACCCCATTTGTGTTTTCTGAGGTGAACGCTGATCTGATTGTCTGGATCGTTCATCCAGATGGGGAACGATCAGAAGTGTCACAAAACAGTAAAATTATAGGCCGGAAGATTAGCACTAAGAGTGTGTATGGAGACGTCAGAGAGGACATTACTGCCAACTACAAATATCCTGAAGGTAACGTTAAACAGGCAACTCATTTCAAGCCGGTGTGAAATCTAAATTTACAATATTTGTTTTGCTAACACCAACTGCTATTCTTTAGGTGAACAATAAATCTGTACAAGGTTATCCACTGAAAAAAAGTTTGTTTTGGTAATCTTCAATCAAACATTGACCATTTGCTTCTGAGTTTGGAGTGGCACTTCTTTGTTGACATTAGTTTGACGGCTTCAGGCACAATTTCCTTAACTACGCCCCTCTTACCATTAGTTTGCTAAAAGGAAATGATGCTCAAAAAGAAAGCCCCGCCCCCACCTTTTCAAATATTAATGTAAAATATTTAATTTTGGTTGGAAATACATCAACATACTAAAATAAAAATCTCAGCAACGTCCAGTGTTCTGTCGATTTTTCCTACCCTGTCAGATTTTTCTACCTCCCATTCAAAAATTAGTTAGCACATTTTGATGGTGAAATATGCTACCTATCAGATTGTGCTACAATATAAATTTTAATATGGAATGGTGTGAGATTAGGCTGTAATATCGCCCTAACCTACCCCTATCCCCAACCTCAAAACCATTCGAATACAGTGTTGTAGCATAAACCGACGGGCAGGACATGTCAGGACACTGGTTTCCGCAGACTTAAACTGCCAAGTTAAACTGAACATTGAAGTGCATATTTTTCATTCATTCATTCATTCATTCATTCATTCATTCATTCATTCATTCATTCATTCATTTTCATTCGGCTTAGTCTCTGGTTTATCAGGAGTCGCCACAGTGGAATGAACCACCAACTATTCCAGCATATGTTTTACGCAGTGGATGCCCTTCCAGCCACAACCCAGTATTGGGAAACACACATGTCTTTGGACTTGTTGGGGAAACCGAAGCACCCGGAGGAAAGCCACACAAACACGGGGAGAACATGCAAACTCCACACAGAAATGCCAACTGACCCAGGCGAGGCTCAAACCAGCGACCTTTTTGCTGTGAAGCAAACACGCTACCCACTGCGCCACTGCGTTGCCTGTAATTGTTTAATTAAAAATTATATCTTCAAAATGATTTACTCAAGTATTAGCTCATATTAGTTTAAGTCTGTCTATCGAAACTCTCAAACTGCTTCAAAAATTCAAAATGTTCATGACTGCTTCAAATCAATAAAAGTTTGTCCTGATGAATGTTTTCATTTACATTAGTCCTTACTGACTCATTGGCATATGGCTATAAACCCACTGAAATGTTTTGTCCCACCACAGGCTCAATGAAGGAGCGAGAGGTTTACAAAAGGGCAGGACGGCAAGTGGGCCAAAAGAACAATGACCCAGGCCAACTCGAGCTTTTCATCAAGCATGCCCCAGCTATCCATGGGACAGACTTTGACGTGATCATTGAGGTGTATAACGCTGGCAGAGAGGACACCGATGCACAACTCACAGTCACATCGAACGCAATAACCTACAACAGTATCCACCGTGGAGAATGCCAGAGAAAGACAACCTCTCTCACAGTGCCAGCTTACAAAGGTGAGAAACCACAACTAAATTAGCCTGCATATAGTGGCTTCTACAACACATTTCATAGGGCCCTTTGAACATTTTTTAAAATGTCACTTTATTTTAGCTCATAAAGAAGTATTGCGACTTCAGTATGATCATTATGGAGTGTGTGTTTCCGAGCACCACATGATACGGGTCACAGCCCTGCTCCAACCCAATGACCAAGAAGACAACCTGATCCTGCAAGAAACCAACATCCCTTTGAAAATGCCAGCGCTTCATGTCAAGGTAATGAGTTCTGAAAATACTTTGGCATTTACCATGATGGCAAAAACCTGATATTGATTTTTCATCAGCTTTGTACCCTTAAATAAATGTTATTTCAATGGTGAAAAATCCATCACGATTGATGTAAAAAGATCTTAAAGTCCACATGAACCGGAAGCTGCGACCATTTTTTTTCGTATTGTGATGCAGTTTCAAGATAAGCAGAATTTTAAATGAGAAAACAGTGGGTGTGGCTTGCTTTTTTTACTGCGAGCTGATTTGATGTAGTAAAGTAGGTATTTCATTCAGAAAGATAAGCAATGTGTTTCACAAGAGTTATTACAACCTAACAGACACCTCCTGCTCACTATTTCTGTTTGTTGTCAAAACTGATAGTTGTAGGGTCGTGGTTAAGTATGCTAGCCATGCCCACTTCCTAAACCATATGTAATCTGATAAATTAACTGAAAACAAACAGGAAGTGCATTTTCAGATTTTAATTTTAGATTACAAGGGCAAACCATCTTTTTCTTAATGACATGCACAGATGAATTGAACCACAAAACTAGCAATGTGAGCTAATAAAACCATATGGTTAGTTTTGTTTTTGCACTTTCATTCATTTATTTTTCTTCGACTTGGTCTCTATTTCAGAGGTCACCACAGCAGAATGAACCATTTCATTTGTAATTCATTCATTCATTTTCTTTTCGGCTTAGTCCGCAGCAGTTAGTTACTTAGTTTTACGCAGCAGATGCCCTTCCAGCTGCAGCACATCCTTGGGAAACATCCATACATACTCCTTCACACTCATACACTACGGACAATTTAGCCTACTCAATTTACCTATACCGCTTGTCTTTGGAGTGTGGGGAAAAGCGGAGCACCCGGAGGAATCCCACGCAAACACAGGGAGAACATGCAAACTCCACACAGAAACAGCAATATATATATATTATTATTATTATTATTATTATTATTTATTTTTTTTTTTTTAAGTAAAGGGTAAAGATGTAATTGAAACCCAGATTTGACTATTTTCTATAGTACTTCTATTTTTGGTGCTTTAGATTTGGTGTTTGGTGTTTTGATTTTTTGTTGACATTGCTATTGGTGTTGACTGTTGATGAGTCCTGTATATGGAAAGAAACATTTTTAAGCATAAAAAGAATTTTTTAAATGTTTGCATTTAATTATTGTAGAATTCCAGTGGTTCTAATTTAAAATAAGCAAATAGTTCACTCAAATTTAAATTTACTCACTATTTACTCACCCTCAAGTAGTTTTGAACCTTTATACGTTTTTTTTTCTGTTGACCACAAAAGAAGACATTTTGAAGAATGTTAGAAACCTGTAACCATTGACTTTGATAGTAAGAAAAAACAAATTCCCCTATAATATAAAAGCAGCCCTGTAGCCAAAAAGTGGGTCTTTTTACAGTTATTCTCCTCATTTTCTATTTAATTGGAAGGTTTAGCACAAAAGCTCATCATCATAACCATACCTTTTGATGTACTAAAAACATTTCCTAAAGGTTTAGAATGAAAACAATACTTATTTTTAAAATACAAAAATAAGAATCTGTTAAAGTTTTCAATTTATTATGCAAATTACAAACTGACCAGCACAATCAATTTCCTCAGCTACAATTTGGGATTCTGTGACTTCAAAATGGAAAGTCACGCCGTGCCAAATTCGGCATCCCAAATTCAGTACCGACAGCCATCACAGGATTCTGCTTGTTCTTAAAGCCTTTTTTGATGGGATATTTTCACAATTTATGATGGATTAGCAGTCAAAATAGAACAAATAAGCTCATGTACGGGACAAATTCTAGACCTTTTTCAGTGAGGGGTGGGTCTTGTAAATCTGAAAGTCTAAAAACTATGACCTTCTTTCATTATGGTTTTATGAACTAATGTTGGCATATAAAGGATCAAGAGGACACTGTGACCTCATTCATTCATTCATTTTCTTTTTGTTTAGTCCCTTTATTAATCTGGGGTCCCCAATCACGAGGAGAACATGCAAACTCCACACAGAATTGCCAACTGACCCAGTCGAGGCTCCAACCAGTGACCTTCTTGCTGTGAGGCGATCGTGCTACCTACTGCGCCACTGTGACGCCCCACACTGTGACCCAATAACCAATATTTTTTTCTGATTTTCAGATTATTGGCAATGCAATTGTTTCCCGTAAACTGACTGCGCACATCTCCTTCACCAATCCCTTACCGGTTAATCTTCAAGGGGGTGTGTTTACTGTGGAGGGAGCAGGACTAACAGAGGCCAGAGAAATAAAAACACAGTATGTACTGGTATTAGAAACTAACTTTGTCTTATAAACCCAAGTTATGGTTGTTAATGTATGTATGTTGATCTTTCTCTAGTGGCAAGATTGAATCTGGGCAGACTGTGACCGTTAAATTCTCCTTCAAACCCACCCGCGCTGGCCTGAGGAAACTGCTCGTCGACTTTGACTCGGACAGACTGAGAGATGTCAAGGGAGAAGCCTCTGTCATTGTTCGGACAAGAATGCGACATGTGAATGCTGTCCCGGAAATTTAGACAAGCGTGTACAGTTCAGAGAAGCGTACATCAGAACACTTCACTGTAAATGTACACTCAAAAAAATATATTTCTTTGCTCGTTCAAACTACTTTTTTAAATGAGCTGAAACAAAACAATTCTTGAGATTTCATTGCGACAACTTAATTTTTTTATGTTCAATTCACATAAATTTAGTTTATGTTTAAAAGTTAACTTTATCAATTTGTGTTGGGGCAACATGAATGAATTGTGTGGAACCCTGCACTTTTTACAGTGTAGTTAATGCAATATACTTTACTTGATGACAGCTCTTTTGCTTATTACATCATTTGTTGCCTATTTGTTTATACAAGGAGTTTCCTTCATGATTACTTTATGATATCACTATGATATTTTAGCATGCTTTCTTTCATGCAGATCAGAATCACAAAAGCTATTTTTGTAAAATGCAGAGTTATGTGAATACACGCTTGCTTTTATTATATAAAATGTTCATCTGATTAAGAAATTTGTGAAGTAATTGTTTTTGTACTTTCTGTATAATGTTGTTGTGTTTGAAATGAAAATAAAATATATAGTTTTAAATATGAACGCCATATTTGTTCACCTTGTTGTTTATCACTGTTTATAAATACTATTTTAGCATATATTTAGGTTTTAGGTTTGGCTAATTATTATAATGTATGCTTGTCATATTGCATAACGACATGGTCACAAGCCTCTTTAACCACATTGAAACCTATTGATTCAATATATAAACAAGCAATTAAAATGATGGACTTAAAGCCTACGCGATGGCATCATTGTTAGGGTTTATGTAAACATAACCTTTTAAGTTCTGATAGTTTTATTAAATTTAATTATCTTAAATTGGTTTTAAATGTTTAAATAATCACATTCCAATGCTGTTTTTAGATCTAATCAGTATCAAACCTCTCACAGTCACACGAATAACTGCTAATGGTGACTGTCTTGTTCCAAAGTAGACCTCTTTTGGTCAATCTGTTTTCTCTGTTAGGGGAACCAAATTGTGGAAGGATTTGCCTGTTAGCCTAAAATGAGAAAGTAATATAAAAGTTTTAAGTAGTGAACTTAAAAAGTGGTTAAAAACAAATAGGTTGCACAAATAGTCTATTAGATTTTTTGATAATGCCGCCTTTGCTATTGCCTTACAATTTTATGTAAAGAATTATAGTGTTGTGTATATGTATCTATTTTATTTTCATTTTATGTCAAGAATCCCATGGACAGGTGTTGAGAATTAGCAAGTCTACTAAAACACTTAAATAAATGCATTTGGTTGTCCAGTGTAACTGTGTCAAATGAATAAATAAAATTGAACACTGTGGGCTTTTGTAGCATTATGCATTACACAATTCTCGATGTCAACAATGATGTCATCACTCACATTAATTAAATTCTTAAAATCAAAAATGTATGTGAAGTTTTAAGTCAGTACAACAACAACAACAGCAACAAATATAATCCTTATTTCCTTTTGCTTTTTCTTGTTCACTCAACTTTTGAAAACATCAGCTGCACTGACCTAAATTATTTGTCAGTAATACAAAAAACATTTAGTTGAGTTAACAAGATTATTCGTTTTCTCGACAGGTGAACTACTTTGACAAAACTTAAGTTGTGCCGACTGAAATGTTTTTCTCTGCAGAACTGGAATGCCTGAAATAGTGAATTTACACTGTATTAAAATGATGATGATGGTCCAGGATCAACATTAGTGAATTTACACTGTATTAAAATGATGATGATGGTCCAGGATCGACATTAGTGAATTTACACTGTATTAAAATGTTTATGACGTTCCAGGATCAACATTAGTGAATTTACACTGTAATAAATGTTTATGATGGTCTAGAATCTACATTAGTGAACTCAAACTAAAACAAGCTATAATTGCCAATAGCCTAGTGGTAAAGCGTGCTAACTTCCATAACTGATTTGCTTGCGGTGACCAGTGTTCGATTCCTGCCTCAAAGTCACATTCCGAAACTTCCTCTCTTTCTGCTCTCCATGAAT